>JAYMTF010000906.1:0-28439 GCA_036897485.1 Pelargonium nanum | reverse complement strand
ACTAACAGACGGAGTTAGTTTCAAATACAAAAAATAATTAAAAATTGTGTTTTTACTATTTTGTCCTTTGTACTTTTCAATTTTTTATGAACTTACCTTTGGCTCGGATACACTTTTTTTACTCTGTTTGAGTTTGAACAAGCCTAAGGCTCAAGTTCGGATTACTAAATAAAAATTTGAAATTTATTGAACTAAACGAGTTTTCTAATTTCTCTAAGTATTCCACATAAAACAAATCTGGAAAATAAAAGCTGTTTTTTTTTTTTTCAATCACACAAACCCTAAAGTATCCAGCATGAAGTATAGTGGGTAAAAAAAGCATAAAAAAATCCAAAACAGAAGCTAAAGAAAAGAATTTGTTCCAAAGCATAAAACTAAGCCCAGCTAAATAGCATGTCAGAAACCAGAATCATTAACTTCCCGAGTTTCTCTTTCAATTATCGATAACCAAAGATAGTAACTTCCATGTCCTATGTGACTAGTGTAAGCATACACTACTACGGCCAACCTTAAATTATGTCACGTACTCACGTATTAAGCAATAAAACTAGAAACCAAAGAGACGAAACTTCAATTATTACTACCTATGCAGTTATAAAGGAAGCTCGCCGCTATCAGCAATTACAACCTTGCTCTTGGGTGTGCCGTCTTGTCTGCCTTCAGCTTCGACCTTGTACACCACATCCATTCCCGATAGCACCTTTCCGAAGACAACGTGTCTGCCATCCAACCTGTATGCAAAATTCAGCTTTAGTCGTACACCTAGCCCTGATTTTACTCTAGGCATGTGCAGCTCGACAACTTTGATATTATCTATTGTTGAATGGTTGTGAGTATAGAAAAATTGCATAGTGCAATGAACAAATATGTGCCATCATAGTTGTTGATTCGGAGTTGAAAATTTTAAGAATCGGAATCGGGAATCGAATCGGAAGATTCATGTATAATCACATAAAACCTTTAGAAAGAGTTATATGATACATATAAATAATATTAGAAATTTTTTTAGTTTAAGTTTTCTCAATATGAGTCGAGACAGATTTGACCTGATTTTGTACCACCGGCCTCTTTTGACCCAACACATGTGAATCAGGTGAACTAGTCCAATTAGAAGAATCAAATCGAGAAGCGGGAGTAATCAGCTGAATCAGGCAATTCTCTCCCGATTCTAATCCATGGAGATTCAGTGATGATATCAAATCGTTTAGGGGGTGAATCGACTCGAATCAGGAATAGGAAATTTTAACAACTATGTGCGATATAAGATTTGTGCAATTGCACTCGACAAAACACACTTGAGAGAATCTCATCGGAAGGGGAAAAGATATGACTTAAAGAAATAGTATTGATATGCTTTTAATTACCAGCTAGTTGTCACGGTCGTGATGAAGAATTGTGAACCATTGGTGTCAGGACCAGCATTAGCCATTGACAAAAGCCCTGTGCGAAGAAAAGTATTCATGTTAATTTACTGCATAATGCATGGTTTGGAGGATAGTATTTAGTTACACAATAAAGGGATATCAGATATACCTGGCCCGGTATGCTTCAATTTGAAATTCTCGTCAGCAAACTTCTCACCATAAATGGATTCTCCGCCTCTTCCATCACCAAGTGTAAAGTCACCTCCCTGAAGCATGAAGCTGGGGATAATCCTGTGGAACGCACTCCCCTTGTAATGGAGTGGTTTCCCGCTCTTACCAATACCTTTTTCCCCTGAAATAATGATAAATAAATAAACAAATTTAGCTCCGAGCATATATTCGATAGTTAGTAGGTCAAGTGCAGACAAAGGGGCAAACCCACCCTAAGCCTGAATAAAATTTCTCATTTAATTCTACTGGTTCCTTCAAGATTATTACAGCCTTCCAAAACTAGAAGCTCAATTGTTTAAAATGGTGTCTCAAGTCTCAACTATACAAATTTGGTAGAATAAATCATGGAAGGGTTATAACAGAAACTCTATTTTGCAGCTGGATGAATATAGGATTGCTCTAAGGTAGATATGGGATCAGAACTCTACCTGTGCAAAGTGCCCGGAAATTTTCTGCCAAAGAAAAGGTACAAATTAGTGACTACAGGAGCACAAAATACGTTGGATGCTAATATAAAGTCCACAACATTATATGGGAGTTACATACCTACAGTTTTTGGAACAGTTTTCCCATAGAGGCCCATAACAATGCGACCTGAAGACAAATGTAAAATCTCTCATAAGGATGAATGTCAGGACTAAAACCTTTAAAGAAAATGCTGTTTTGACTAAATAGACAAATAAATTTGACATGCGTAAAATTTATCAAGGAATGATGAGTTAAAGACTGTATTATAGTGGAATAAAGAAATTCATTGACTTCTCACTCTTACAGTATCACCTAGTATACAGGAGCGTTTTATAGCATAAATTACACACTATCTGTTTCAGGGAACATTACTTTCCGGGAAACTTTCTCGAATTTTCTATTGTTTGGTGTACCAGGGTCCAGGGAAACTTAGCCAACAGAAAATCCTTTCCAGTCGAAAGAAATGTGGACTCAGATTTCAGGGAAAAAAAATAGATTTTCAAAAGAGGAAGTACTCTTACCCAATGAAAAAAGAAAACTTTGTACTTTGAGAAGCATTCTAACAAAAAATTATGTGTCGAAAATGTTTTCCTTCAAAACAGAGTCTAACGGATATATAGAACATTCAAGAAGAGACAGGTTTCAGAATATAATAATGTTAATATTGGGTACGTTTAATTAGAGCATACCAGCAGGTTTTCCTGCAATCTCAACATCAAAGTATACTTTGTGGGTGATTTCTTTCGAGGCTCCCTTTTTCTTTGCCTGAAGAGAGAGAGAGAGAGAGCCCCATGTCATTTCATATAAATGATGATACGCATAACAAACCATCAGCTTAGAACTTGATCATTTCATCAATGTAAAAACAAACACGAATGTAACCTAAGTTCCAGATAGTTTAATTAGTTTTACAGTCAAACTAGAGTGTTTGATGTCTAATTACAGATCAAATTGTTTCAGTGTAATGTTTGAGCAAAGTTATCAGTTTCTTAATCACATTACCACACAAACAGAGACATAGAAAACCAAATTACAAAACCTGGATCTTATAATCAATCTCAAGTGCAACACAAGTTCTATAAGTTTCCACTTATAGGTACCTTGACAGTTAACATAACAACACAATAACAAATAATACACATACCAAACAAAGCACTCAAAATCAAAGCCAAATATACCACCAACTACAATGCATGGACACTCTCATCTTCTCAATGTACATGTGTCCAATACGTATCGGACAGTTGGACACTCTTCAGATACATGTCCCTCAATGTTTTCCTAATATTTATAGAGGACATGTGCCAGACAATTTACATATCCCTCCCTTTTTTTTCTAAAAAATGAATTGACTGAATGCTATCTGACACTCTAAAACACATTGACAAGCATGATTTGACGTAACTAATAAAGAAATATAAATTATCGTACGTATTCTCCACAATTTCATAAAAATTGTGTGTTACTATCCGTCGTGTATACCCGTGTCTATGCAACATTGACAGCCAATCTCAATCGCAAACGAAAGAATTCAAGGATCAAAACCGCCAGTAAACCCTAGCAGATCTAAAATCAAATTAAAGCAAAAAAAATCAGGAATCAAAACCACGAGTAAATCCTATACAATCTAAAATTCCATTTCAGGAATACAAACAAGCGATAACTCAACCCGTGAGGATCTTTTGGAACAATACTCCACGGTCCAAACACTCTCGCAAACCCTAAAAACAGCATCGTTGATCGAAATTCAAAACCAAAAAAAAATGATTCACTGATATATAATTTCATGGATCAAAGCCATATTTTCGAAAACTGAGAGTCGAACCTGCGAGAGAGCTACAGTTCCGAGGAGAACGAAGCTCAAGAGGAGCGTAGCGGAGATCAATCTTCTCGATGCCATTTCTCTGAACCTTTCTCTTCCAAATCTGCGACTCGGTGCTGTACTCAACTGAAAGTGAAGACTCCGGGAAATATATTTGACTGACGTGTAAGCTCACACCTCTGCCAATAGGAATGTAACACGTAGCAGCTATTTGATCAAGAATCATTGGGCTTATTTAAAGGCCCATTACTATTTTGAAGCAAATATGAGCCCACTAGACAATTTATCTTTGGGCTTTTGCTCACGCATGATTTTGATTTTGGGCCATCTGAAGTTTAAAAAAATAGAAATCACATAAAAATCCAATAATTATACTCTCGGTTATTATTTATATGAAATACCAATAGTATTTCTTCATTTACGATAATCTAAAAAAAAAAAAAAAAACTATTAAGTGACTACAAAAGTAAACAATTTAAAATCTAATCCAAAATTGTTCCTCTTCAAAGATGAAATCAATGATGTATTTTAAAAAAGAAGATGAAATCAATGACAAAAGATTGAAATTAGAATGAAAATATTGCTTAATATCTATGTTAGAAAAAAAAAATCAAACTATATCTGTTGCCTTTTATTCTCATTGTCACTACCAAATTAAATAAATTTGTTAAATAATAGCCCAATGATTAGTCACATGCTATATAACATAATAGACGCCATATAAACAAATTATTCTTTCACTTGAAGTTGACAAATATTTTCATTATTTGGTCACTTTCATCTTTGGTCCATTCTAAGGATGACAAGCCATGCCATCAACATAAACACAGACATGACACGAGTACTAAAACTATTCGTGATCATAACGACAAATACAATTCGCTCATTTAATTACGTCAAATTCATGTTAAATCCACTTGACCCGCTTAACATGATAATATTTAATTAGTTGTGTGACCTATATAAATTGAATTAGTAAAATATAATGAAATGTGTCATATAAAGTCTAACTCATTGATTTTGTCGGTTAATTTTGAATATAATTATGTAAACAAACTAATAAACTAGACGTGTTTGTATCATGTAACTCAACTCACATGATAACCAGGTCATGTTCGACTTAACTTATTTTACAAAATACTAAACTATCAGCACAACTTACAAACATAAAATGTGGTTACGACTGCATCATAATTGGAGTTGGTAATTCGAATTTTGAATCAAATTTATTCGATTTTGTATCAGATATCTGATATTTGTAATAAAATGAAGGAATTTGTCAGATCAATTTCAATGAGTCGTTGCAGGTTTAATCTGAATTGTAATCAATAACCCAAGTTTCTATACACTGTGAGTCAAAAGAAGACAAGAAAAATCAAAATTCTACAAAGCCAATCATCTTAAGCCATGTCATATTATATGGTCCCACAACATTCAAATATCCACCACGTGTCCTCATCTCATTGGTCAACGAGTTATAAGTCACATTTTGCAACTAACTGTCATGTTTCATGAACAAACCTACCATTCCCAGAAAAAGAAACAGAGTGAGAAACAGAGGACTGCTTGGTGAGCTCTACTGTATCTCAAAAACCTCTGCTTTGCCAATGGCTGACCCTTCCCCTATCTATCCAGGTGAGACAAGATGAGAAATTTGGATTAGGGTTCGTTTTCTTTCCCTCTTTAATCCAACAGTTCAATTGGGTTTTTGTTTTTTAAGCTCATTCATTGATCAATTGGAGTTCTGTTTCCAGGATGGACGAACCAGAGCACAATCAATCTCCAGCCTCCATCAATGCTCCATCTTCTTCTTCGCCGTCTATTTCTCAGGTCCAAGAAGAAGAGGACGACCAAAACCAAGATGAGGACAATGGAACCAACCAACAACAGCATGACCAGCAGCAACAGCAGCTGAGTTCTAGTTTGCTGAATCGAGTGAACATGTCGCCGTCGGAGATTAGAGATGATGTGTGGTCTTGCCTCATTGTGCTTGTCACATTTTGGTTCTTTGGTTAGTGTTGTCAGTTCAATTCACAACATCCTTGCTGGTTTTGCTATATTGAACACAAACTGTTTGTGTTAATGCCTCAGAGAACCTTGTCTCTCGCTTTTCCTTTTTTGAACCTATTTTTTTATTTTTTTTAATTGAGTTTAGTCTCATTTGCTTCATTGAAAGTATTGACATTTATAGCTTTTAAGAATTTTAATTGGAAACCAAGCACAGCCTTCATAGAACCTTGTCTCTTTCTCTTTTCCATTTCTTTAACCCTTTTTTTTTCATTTCATCATCAGCAGCATCAATGACTATGATTCTCGGGTTTTACGGATCTGCGAGTTTACAGTTGGGACCAAATTGTTCTCGGCTAGTGAAGGTTAACCCAATATTTGTGCAGTCTATTAAGGTAGTTGCTGAGCTTCATTGTACTCTCAGTTGGACTTTTAACTCTAAATTTAGTTTGTGTAGCTCCTTTTATTGCTTGATAATATTGTTTAGTTTTTAAACAGGCACAAAGAATAGATGCAACAAAACCCGGGCTAGTGCTATATGGATTCTATGAATCTCCACCTCTAGACATTGAAACAACCTGGTCTGAAACACATGATCCATTTATACCAGTCAATTTTCACAAGGCAGAATCTTTCCCACTTTATTTTTTTGTTCTCTTAAGATTTTTCACTTACGTTACTCTGCGGTAGATCTTTCGATCATGTATACTGATGCACCAGTTGTACGCTCGTTCTCTCTAAGTCTCTAGCCAATGTGATGAAACTGGAATCCTCTTATGTTGCAGGAGTGGATCTACTTCCTGAACAAAGGATCTAAAATGGACATTTCATACGAAGTAAAATCTCCTAATGCCTTACCATTGTCCCTAGTGATTGCCCAAGGTAACAAATCGCATACCGTTTCACTAAAAGAAATGATGTTATAGACACTGTATTCTAGTTGTTTGTGAATGAAATTGTTTGTTTGCTAGTTTGTGCTATGTATCTAATGCCTTGTTTTGTTCATCTCTGTCTTCTCTCTTATTTTTGTCTCAACTGCAGGCAGAGAAAGCCTCGAGGAGTGGATACAGGATCCATCATATCCTAATACAACTCTATCTTGGAATATAATTTATGGTAAATCTCATATCCTTTTAGTTTCATTGGCATTGCTGGACTATTCTAATATGTCTCATTACTTTACAGGAAGTGGAAAGATACAGCAAGAAATTACAAAGTCTTCTACTTACTATATTGCAGTGGGAAACTTGAACTCTGAGAAAGTGGAGGTAAATGTTCACTTTCTTTACTCTGTCCTCTCATCATACACTGTCGGTACTACTTTCTTTTTCTAGTAGACTTGTAAAAAATCTTTTGTTTTTAACAACTATAGACCAAGGTGTATGCACTATACTGCTTATTCTACTTACTTATAGTTGTGAAATGTGTAGTCGTGTTATATACAGCTTAATTGTTTGATTGTCATGCCCATGAGTCCACATTTTTTTAAAACTTTCTTTTACCCAAAAAACAATCATTCATCAATAATTCGAAATGGAAAGAACTTGGTTGATTAGTTGTAAGTTACTCAAAACAAATCCTAACAATTACATAGCTTCTTAGTTTCAACAATCCACTTTATGAGCACTAGCTGAAGTTATATCGATCGCTGCACAGGTACAGCTGAAGTTCACCATAAAGGCTTTCCTCTACAACACCACTCAGGCATATTACAAATGCTTCGTAAATAACCATTTTTGTAGTTTGAAGCTTTTTCTTCTGAGGGAAAGCACTGCTGTCCTAACTTCTCCAGGTCCTGAGGAGGTACCAAACCGTCACTACTCACTTGTTGACTCTGATCATAAGCTTAAAGTTTAGTCTTCTTTGTTTAGCCTGAACAACATCCAAGACTGTATTAGGAATTTTCTTTCCTTCTACGTTTCAGGTCACTTCTGATGATCCCTTGTATGTTAAAATTTCATATGGACCGCGATGGGTCACTTACGTGGTTGGATCAGGTTTCTTCAGCTGCACAATCTTGAAATGAAACAATTAAACAAAAGGTGTTCATCTTCAAAAATAAAAAC
Organism: Pelargonium nanum; assembly: GCA_036897485.1. NCBI lineage: Eukaryota > Viridiplantae > Streptophyta > Magnoliopsida > Geraniales > Geraniaceae > Pelargonium > Pelargonium nanum. The sequence goes on along the minus strand of JAYMTF010000906.1, from coordinate 20,481 downwards.
CTGTCTCTGCTTGCTGCAGGAATGATGACTGTCCTGGTCTTGCTGTTCTTCAGATTGTGCAACATTTTGCAACCCAATAACGTACACGGAACAAGCTCACAAGGAGGGGACATGGCAGCTGAACGTACCCCCTTGCTTACTCGTAAAGACGAAGATCTTTCAAGTTGGGGTTCATCCTACGATTCTAACTCGCACGATGAGGAGGATCTGGACGAATGGCTTGCACCAAATTCTCTCGAAGGAAACCCTCCAATAGATGGTGAAAACAGCAACAATCCCCCTCGTCTTTGTGTTATTTGCTTTGATTCTCCGAGGGATTGCTTCTTCCTTCCTTGTGGACATTGTGCTGCATGTTTTACGTGCGGATCAAGGTAAATATATCTAAACCTCAAAGACCAAACATAAACATGAAACTTGTTAGGAAAAATTGGTTTCTTTAGCTATATGGACTTGATTGAGCAGATTGACTTGGATTTTGCATTATGCACTTTAAGATAACTTGCAACTGAAGTAACCATGAAGAACAAAATGCTTAACTCTGCAGGATTGCAGAAGAAGCTGGTACTTGTCCCATATGCCGCCGGAGGATGAAGAAAGTGAGAAAGATTTTTACAGTTTGAGCTTGAAATGTATATAGATACTATTCATGGATGAAAATCATGTATTAGGGTTCATTAGCTACTTATTACAGCTTTTGAACTGGTTGTTGCATATTGTAATGCTCTCATTGTTGGAGGTTTGAACTTAAAACCCAACATTTTGACCTAATTGGTTGTGTATTATTGCACTTTCAACATGCAAATGTGATTATATGAAGTGTTCATATTTACAACAAAAACATTCTTCTCTCACTTTCTTCACAAATATGAAGTGTGTTGGCATATGGTCACAAAAAAATCTAGGGCAAAATGGGAGCGTTTTCTTTTCTCTCTCTTTCTTCTCGACCTACTAATACAAATTTCCTTGTTCTCCAAATTACTCATTTACCCTCAATTTTGCATACGTCAAACAATAAAGACTCTCATTTTATTGTTGCGGGCCTGAAATGGGCTGGGCCAAAAAAACTCGTATGTTCTTATTGAGTAACTTTTCGTCTTTTCACAAGTCATATCATGTCTCACTCAACGACGAAGTAGATTAAAAACTTAGAAATGACGAAAAGTAACCCATAAAATATCCATGTGTTTTTTGTCCTAGCCAATTTAGGTTATCAACCTGCTCAAAAGCCCATTTCTGTCTTATTTAGAGCCCATTCTGGATTTTGATATATGTGGGCTTTCACTGGTCCAAAGTCAAAACAGCCCATTTTATTTAATACTCATAATAATTTTATGATTTAATTAGCTCTTTATTTTAATTTTCTCAGTAAGTAAAATCATTTGATATTTCAACCCCAGGAAATTGTCAACTACTATTTAGATATGCAAATTGTAATTCTGTATATTTATAAAAACATAGATTGGAAAAGTCTTAGCACTTCCAATTTTGCACTTCTGGGGAAGATCATTACTGGTGTCTTTTTTTATTTATCAAAATATGAAGACCAAGAACATTAGCTGATGCCACTATGCATTACCTAACATGATAAATCATGAGATTAGGTGTACCAAAAATGAAGCAACAAGTGTGCATGTTGTTTTTGCTTAGAACATGAAATGTTGATCCAATAATATATCAACTATCAAGAGCAGAGCTAGCAATTTGAGTCCAAACTTGTGGACATTTAAATTCAAAATTGATTTAGATCACTTCGTTTTATAAGTCAATCCATTTTTGGAGATCATGTTCCCGTATCAGCACTAACGGTTTTATAAAGTTATTTTTTTTTATAAACAAACGTAAAAATCAGAACTTGAACCTGAGATCTCATAACCAAATATCTTAAGCCACTTGCTACGTTAATATTTTTATTTTAAAGACACAAACACTGAAAATGCATTTTTTAGAATGATGATATATATATATATATAAACATTAAAATAAAATGGAAAAATGAGGTAGTGCCATGCATATAATTTGTTGAAGTAGTAAGAGTCAATGGAATTGATAGCTTGATACAGTTCACATGTGGATTTCTAAACAAAGAAAGACCTTGGACTCAACACATTCACACTAATTCAAGTCTTTGTTTATTGTATATCAAATGTTTGATGTTTAATCATTGGTGGATAGTGGTAAAATTAGCTAAAATATTTTAAAACATCTTTTTCTCGATTTTTTTTCTTCAAAATAAGTGTTTTTTAAGTAAAAAAAAAAAGTTATGTACTCCCTCCGTCCCAAAATAAGTGTCTTGTTTCCATTTTTTGCAAAACTTAAGAATTTCCAGACAATTTAATGTGTTTCTAATATTACCCTCACTTTCCCTTCTACACTCCATGTGCAGTTCATTTAGGTTTTCCTTTAGTGCATAAGTGATAAAGGTAATATGGGAAAAACAATAATATAATAACCTAAAAATAGAAACAAAATACTCATTTTGGGACAAAAAATTTAGACAAATAGGACACTCTTTTAAGACGGAGGGAGTATAAATTAACCGAATAGATTAAATTCATGTCAATCCAAAATTGGGTGTGAACCAGATATGAACACCATAATTGCTAAATAAGGAAATGTCATTATAAGGGTCGCTTTATGTAAAGCAAAAATGTGTGATGAGGACCTATTTGCGACACAACCAATATCCAATGTGAATGTAAAGCTTTCCAGGTGTAAACACAATCATTTTTGGTCCCATTTAATATTTGTCCTACAATATCTTCAAATATATATAGATGTAGACAAAAAATTCAGGTCTACACGACAAAGTGACAAACCAAATAGGCAAATACTCATCATTATTATTTTCTCACATTCTCTTTTGATTTCCATTTTTAATAACAAAATTTTGATTCAAATTTCTTCTTCTTTATTCTTATATAAAAATATATGATAAATGACAGTATGACGCGTGGCATTCAAGTGCTATTCATCTTGATTGCCGATACCCAAAATCGAATTCTTTGAAAATGTCAAATAGCACTTAGTTTGTGATTTCTTCATTAGGATTATATTGAAACATGCTCGTCGAAGCCACAAAAAATGTAAATAGTAATGACATTTTGTAAAAAAAAATTGTATAAAACTCGAGACATTTATAATTTTCCAATTAAAACACGTTACCATGACATGTTGGACCATACGATTTAAGTGATTCGAATTCTCTTTGAAGTTTCGGGTTCGGGTTGGATCATTGAGTAGCTCAACTTTTCAAAACAAATTTTTTTTTGAAAAAAACACGTTGAGGATAGTACAGTAATGAATGATGAGACAGTTAGTTGATAATTAGTTTATTAATATTCAGAATATTAAAATGGCGGGGAGGGAATGCGTCCAAAAACAGCTTTCACTATGAACTGTCTCTCTGACATTGAATGAAAGATTTGATTTTTAATATTAAATAAAGACCCAAACTAAACCCATCTTCTTTTTATTAATCCATTTCTCCAATTCCTATTCAACACCATCATTTATATTTAATCCAACCCATAATACCCATTTCTCTGTAATTTCCGATCCAATCTCTTCTTCGATCGGAAGTATCGGTCGCGACTCGGCCGTCTCGGAATGGGTACGTTTCGGATTTGCCTCTGCTTCACCCGCCGATTCCACGTCACCGAGGCCGAGCCTCCGTCCGACGTCAGAGACGCTTTCGACAAGTACGCCGACGGCGGGACCCACATGACGGCGGAGCAGTTGCGGCGCTTCCTGGTCGAGGTTCAGTCCGATGGCGGCGCCACCGTCTCCGACGCCGAGAAGATCGTCGATCAGGTTCTGCAGAAGCGCCACCACATCGCCAAGTTCACGAGGCACACTCTCACTCTCGACGATTTCCACCACTACCTCTTCTCCACCGATCTCAACCCCCCGATCGGATCGAAGGTATTTTCATGAATTTGGGTTTTGGTTAGGGTTTTTAGGAAATGAGGTTTTGGGTTTTGGGTCTGTGAAAAAATGGCATCTTTGTTTCTTTGTGTTTAAGCTTGGGCACTTGATTTGGATTGAATTATCAATGATTATTGGGTTTAATTGCTTAATTTATGTGTTAGTGAACAATGTGGTTATGGTGGATTTTAACATTTCTAGTGTTTCTTGAGCTAGTGTTCTTTGTTGATGATGAGACCATTGTTGTTCAATCTACTTACAGGTTCACCATGACATGACAGCTCCGTTGTCGCATTATTACATATACACGGGTCACAATTCCTACTTGACGGGAAACCAGCTAAGTAGTGACTGTAGTGATGTCCCAATTATAAAGTCGTTGAAGAGAGGTGTAAGAGTGGTGGAGCTTGATATATGGCCGAATTCCAACCGAGACGGAATTCATGTTCTCCATGGAAGGTATGCTTCTTCTATCCTACCCTTTTACTAGTTATGGTCATTATTATACCTGGGTTGTATTGGAAATTCCTTCAGTTTGATGACTGGATACTCTATCTGTCCCAAAATGATGGTCTTGTTTTCCTTTTGAGAAAAATTTAGGAGAGTTTAGTTAGTTCTGTACTTTTCCATTTTTGTCCCAAAATGTGTGTTGTAACAAACTCGGTATATATACTAACCAATTATGATAATACTATTGGCAATTCATGCAAACCTAACTTCCTAAAAGGAAAGAGGACACTCATTTCGGGACTAAAATGCAAGAGAAACAAGACACTCATTTTGGGATGGAGGGAGTGTTGAATACATCTTTGTCTCTTGGTCTCTATATCTTAAGTGTCCATGATAGGTTTCTTGTGATGTCCAATCTATCAAATATTTTGTCGGGAACGCTTACACTCTAGATGAGTTCCTGTGCTATCTGATCTTAAAGATGCTCCTTTAGCCATTAGCATTTTTCTATTAGGTGGCTCATTGTCTTGTTCTTCCAAAATATTCGTTTCCTATTTTTATAACCAATGTATTCCTCTGCCTTTCATCTTGTACGTATTACTGAGGTTTAGTATACACAGACTATGAAGAGTTTAGTAACTGGAGACATGTTACTCTAAAAATAAAAAGAAATTAAATCTGAAGGTGCTCAAGAAGGTAAGTTTATGTATGCTCTGTGCAAAATTGTTGAAAATAGGAGTTGATGTTTTGAGCTTAGAATTTTCTGCTAACCATAATACGAAGTTGACAGAGCTTGACTAGTCTTCTGTTAATCATGTATTCTGCCACTAGCGTAGATTTAAGGTTGTTGTTTTCACATGGTTCTCTGCATAAATGATACTTCATATGTCCCAAATTGAGTGTACATTATACTAATTTTGGTTGTTCAAATCTAAGTGTTCACTTCCCAATTCTCATTGACAAGGACAATATGCTTCGATAACCAATAATTATATTTATACAAGTTACTTATTAGTTATACTCCTTCCATCTCAAAATGAGAGTCCATTTTCTATTTTTGTTAAAGATTAAGGATAAGTTAGTTAGGGTTATAAACTTTTTCTATGATACTCCATGTGCTCTTGTGGTAACAAACTTTTTAACTAACTTATCTTATAACTCTTTTTGTCCCAAAATGAGTGTCTTAGTTTCTCGTTTGAGAAAAATTAAGAAGTTAGTTAATGTTGTATATTTACACTTGTAACCCTTTAAGCATGTGTTGTAACAAACTCACAAAATATTATTGGCAATTCATGCATAATTTCCTAAAAAGGAAACAAGATACTCATTTTGAGACAGATGGAGTATTTTAAAGAGGATGAAGAAAATAGTTTAATTTGTTGGATCATATAAATTATCTGGACACTGAAAAGTCGGTATTAGTCTGGTATTATTGTTTCTTATGTTCTTCTTGCTGACTTCTGCATTTATGACTAGTATAAGAAGCTTTTGTAGATTAATATCATTTCTCCCTGTGTTGGTAGATTTTATATTAAGTGTGCTTTGAATGTAGAACCCTGACTCCTCCAGTGGAACTCATTAAATGCTTGAAATCCATTAAGGAGCATGCCTTTTCTGCGTCTCCATACCCTCTCATAATAACTCTTGAAGACCACCTGAACCCTGAACTTCGAGCTAAAGTAGCTCAGGTGACATTTTATTCTTCTATGACTTTCAATAGTTTCTGTGGCTTGTATCGCATTTTGTTCACGACAGGTTTATTTCTTTTCAGATGGTAACTCAAACATTTGGAAATATGCTGTTTTACCCTGATTCTGAATGTTTAAAAGAATTCCCTTCACCAGAACAATTGAAGTACAAAATTATTATATCAACCAAACCTCCAAAAGAATACCTTGAATCTAAAAGTGTCCAGGACAAAGGAAGTAACTCAATTAAGCGAAAGGATTCTGATGATGATGTATGGGGAAAGGAGCCATCAGAACTTACAGATGATCAAGATGACGAGAAGGTGTGCTGGAAATGAAAATTTCACTTCTTATGTTCATTTTTGTCTAGCATATTATATTTATTTTAATCAGGTTTTGCTCTATTGATGTGCAGAGTGACAGTGATAGGAGTAACCACAATCAGGACGATGAAGACAACGATGACTGTGATCAGGACTTGCACCTTTTAGGGGCACCTGCTTATAAGCGATTAATAGCTATTCACGCGGGAAAACCCAAGGGTGGGTTAAAGGAGGCGCTTAAAGTTGAAATTGATAAAGTTAGACGTCTTAGTTTAAGTGAACAAGCGCTTGAAAAAGCTGTTGCATCTCATGGAACTGAAGTTGTGAGGTATTTGGGGAGATAACCTTTCTACCATTATGTTTTAATGAAGTTGGTGTACTTTCCGTTTTTGCATGTAATTTATTCAAAATGTCCGAAATGACTGGATCTAATGCTTGCAATATCTCAGGTTTACCCAGAAGAACTTCTTGAGAATATACCCCAAGGGTACAAGATTTAACTCCTCTAACTACAAACCACAGATCGGTTGGATGCATGGAGCTCAAATGGTTGCATTTAATATGCAGGTATGGTCAACTGTTGTCTTTTGCATTTCCAAATCGAAACATGAATTGAACTTTCCTCAACTTATATTTTAAAATTTTAGTAGTTACTGATCCTCCTAGTTTGCTTACTGTTACTACTGTTTCAATTTTATGATCCACTATGACCTAGTCTGTAATGTTAGTTTCTAAGAACCAGTTTGTAAGTACATTTTGTAGTTTTGGAACCAATGTGACTTTGGTCCAATGGCAGGGCTATGGAAGATCTCTTTGGTTGATGCACGGGATGTTTAGAGCCAATGGGGGGTGTGGCTATGTAAAAAAGCCCGAGTTTCTGATGCATGCGGATTCGCACGGGGAGGTGTTTGATCCAAAAGCGAAATTGTCAGTGAAGAAAACTTTGAAGGTAAGCATTTTTATTTCATCAACAAGAAAAAGTAAATATTACCGTGCTTCCCGTTCCCTCCCTGCCTCCTCTCGTTCTTTTCCTGATAGACTCAGTCTGGTACTTGACAGGTGAAAGTGTATATGGGAGACGGATGGCATTTAGATTTTAAACAAACACACTTCGATTCATATTCCCCACCAGACTTTTACACCAAGGTAATGTTCGATGTATATTAGAAACGTCTTCAATTTTCACGAACAAGATTATTCTAGATTTGGCTTCATTTTTGCATTAGCGACTAAAGTATATTGTGAATACTTGTTGCATAAATTAACTGAGTCGGTCTATGGCAGGTTGGTATAGCGGGAGTGCCAGGAGATGAGATAATGTTGAAAACAAAGAAAAAAGAGGATGATTGGACGCCTGTTTGGAACGAAGAGTTCACGTTTCCTTTGACTGTGCCAGAACTGGCATTGCTTCGAGTGGAAGTCCACGAGTATGACATGTCCGAGAAAGATGATTTTGGCGGACAAACCTGTTTGCCTGTTTCTGAACTGAGGCCAGGAATCCATGCAGTGCCCCTCATGAACCGTAAAGGAGAGAAGTTAAATTCAGTAAGGCTTCTCATGCGCTTCGAGTTTGTTTAAAACACAAGTTCTTGATCTTGTGCGTCTAGTTTTCTTGAAATCATCTCAGGATCCATGCCCATTCAACTGTCGTGTAATATAGTTTTTTGTTCCTTGTTTTTTACCTGTTAACCTGGAAGAGATTTGTTTGATTCCTGATTGAACTTGAGTTTAGGTTTTATATATTGTACATGCAATAAAGTGAGCTTTTTTTAATCTATTTGAATTATTCTTTTCAATTGTCATTATGTTTGCACTCTCCAATATGCTTCTTCTCACTGACTGTCTACAAAATATTGCAAATGACTGCAGCAGAAAGTCCTGTCCTCTTAAAAAGACCTTCGAGTTTATTTGCTGGGTTATTCGAGAATCACTTGTCAACCCGAGCGGGTTGATTTTAGGTTGTTGCTAAAAGAGGGTTTTTTTTTTTTTTTTGGGTCGGGTTTATTCAGTTCAATGTTATTTGACTTAACCCCAATCCAAACCAAGAGGGATGTGGGTTGCGGGTTTTACATGGAAAATGCCTAGGTATCCCGATCTACTCACATTTTCCAAGTCAAACCTGACCCGACACTAAAAGTAAGTTGGGTATGGATACCCGCAAGTTTGGTTCCAAATTGACAGCTCTGGGAGAAGCTCCCTCCAAAAACCAAACCAAAGCAATATCTTTTCTTTATGCAGAGAAAAGGAATGGAAACAGACTGTTTTGTGTGTTTCTCACAAAAGGGTTAGAGAATGTATGTACACTTTACAGTTCAGTTTCCTTATGGTAATGCATCAGGACAGATTCTCACTTTGCTCTGACTCCATTCCTAATCCTCCATTTCTCCTTAAAACAAATGACAAAGAATCATCCTAACAATATATCAAAGCTAGCTGCAACTCTGCAAGTTTCAGCCTCCTCTCAGAATGTCCAATCCCAAGCACTCTAATACAATGTCCAAGCAGTCCTTCAGGGTGTGCTTCTGCTTCCGGAGGATTTTCAAGCTTCGGGTCATAGAGCCGCCAGATGATGTCAAGTACCTTTTCAAGCGGTTTTCATCAGAAAATGGCACCATGACTCTCGACGACTTGCAGAGGTTCCTGATAGAGGTGCAGAAAGAACCGAACGCAACCAAAGAAGACGCGCAGGCCATTTTCAACAGTGTCAAGCATCTCAACCTCTTCCACAGAAAAGGTCTCCACCTCGAAGCCTTCTTTCGCTACCTCCTTGGCGATCTCAATCCTCCTTTGTCATCTTGCGAGGTATGCATAATCATTACTACTCATTTTTCTCGTGTTTTATATAACGCTAGATATCAGTATCAGTTGATTCTTTGATCATGTCCTGCAGGTTCACCATGACATGAATGCGCCGCTGGCTCACTATTTTTTATACACAGGACACAACTCCTATTTGACGGGGAATCAGCTCAGCAGTGACAGCAGTACTAAACCGATCATAAACGCGCTAAAGAGAGGCGTGAGGGTGATCGAATTGGATTTGTGGCCTAACAGCACAAAAGATGATGTCCAAGTTTGTCATGGAGGGTATGATTATGAACTATATGAAATATAACAAGTTCTGTTTCTTGCTTCTTGAAATGATTGTTTCTTTTTTGAATCACAGGACACTGACTTCTCCGGTGGAACTCGTCAAATGCTTGAGTGCTATCAAGGACTATGCTTTTGTTGCTTCAGATTATCCTGTTGTGATCACTTTTGAAGACCACTTGACTCCTGACCTTCAGGCCAAAGTGGCAAAGGTTTGTGTATATATGATTCACATAACAAAATGATTTGTCTTGTGGGCTCTGATGTAATGAATCTTTTTGTTCATAGATGGTTACGAAAACGTTTCTAGACATGCTGTATTGTCCCGATGAAGAATTAGGGGAATTCCCATCACCGGAATCATTGAAGAAAAGGGTAATGATTTCCACGAAACCACCAAAAGAGTACCTCCAAACGCAGAGCAGTGTGGAAGGAAAGAGCACGCCCAGCGCGAGAGATTCAGGTGACCATGAAGAGCTGTGGGTGAATCCGAAGGCAAATGTGAAAAGAGAACCCGAAATTGATGATCAGGTGTGGAATATGTGAAACATTAATTAGTGCAAGCGAATTTGCTTCTTTGTGGTTCTAATTACATTAGTCTGAGCAGGATGATCAGTTAGACGAAGATGAGGAGAATGCAGCTCCCGAGTACAGGCGCTTGATTGCCATTCATGCAGGGAAGCCGAGAGGTGGAATTGGAAATATGCTCAACATTGATCCGTATAAAGTCAGGCGTCTTAGCTTGAGCGAGCAACAGCTTGAAAATGCTGTAGAAACACATGCTACTGATATTGTCAGGTAACTTATAAGCGTGCCATTCTTACTCCTGTTTTTGCAGAAAGACTGTTTTCCTGACTCAAACCTAATGATTTTGGGTCTAGATTTACGCAGAAGAATTTGCTGAGGGTATATCCGAAAGGCTTGCGCCTTGACTCCTCAAACTACAACCCTCTACTAGGGTGGATGCATGGTGCTCAAATGGTTGCATTCAATATGCAGGTTAGCTATGTAACACAATTTCTTCGTACTTTGTCATATTTAACCTAAGTCGGGTCAAATTGTGCAGTATTGAGGTTCTTTGTGATCACAGGGATATGGGAAGTACCTATGGATCATGCATGGCATGTTCAGAGCCAATGGGGGATGTGGGTATGTGAAAAAACCAGAATTTCTGTTACGAGAAGACTTTTATGGCGCAGTTTTTGACCCTAGAGCTTCGTTACCCGTAAAAACAACTCTTAAGGCAAGTGATCAGTACCTTATTACAACATTTAATTAGTGACAAAATGTTTAGAAGTTTTGAGCTCATGGATTGTAAATGGTTTTACAAATTAACAGGTAAATGTTTACATGGGAGAAGGATGGCACTTGGATTTTCGCCACACACACTTCGATCTCTACTCTCCGCCAGACTTCTATACCCGAGTAAGCCAAATATATAAACATACCGAAAATCTGTGTGCATATTCTTATGTGCATGTGTTAGGCCAAATAACGAATAGTGAAAATGTTAGTGCATATTCGTGAAGAGGTTGGGGGTTCCAGAGGGAAGGCCTCTGTTAAGGCCGACGTGCATTTTGATACTTGTTGCTCGTTTGGAGTCTACATGCCTCTGTTCGGGTTTTGGCATATCCTTATATTAGGAATTTTTCCTCTTGAATTGTCTTCAATGCATCGGGCCACGAAGGGGCTATATTGAGCTTTTAGGATTTTGTGCACGTGATCAGTAACAGTGAATATGTTGTAAACTGACGTCAGCACGTGCCATTTAGCATTCATTTAAGAACGTGCACCTACGAGATTCCACTTCAACACACGTAACATGACATATTGCCACAACATACACTTGTTGATGCGATTTACGCTTCAATTTGCAGATTGGAATAGCGGGAGTGCCGGACGATACAGTGATGAGGGAAACAATGGCGATAGAGGACGAGTGGTTACCGGTGTGGAACGAGGAGTTCGAGTTTCCATTAAGAGTTCCAGAATTGGCATTGCTGAGAATTGAAGTGCTGGAATATGATACAACTGGGAAGCCTGATTTTGGAGGCCAAACTTGCCTCCCAGTGTCTGAGTTGAGCTGTGGCATCAGGGCTGTGCCTTTACATGACCGCAAAGGGGACAAGTACAAGTCTGTGAAGCTTCTTCTTGGATTTGAATTTATTTGAATTTACTGCTAATTGTTGTGTTCTTTACTGTGTTAAAAAGAAACTTGAATTGAATATCATTGTGTTGTTTATTAGAAGAAATTGAAGTAAAAATAAAATGATTATTTTATGTAATGTTTCCCAAAAAAAATCACAAGTGCTAGCAACAAATGGTGAAGCGACACGTGAAGTCCGAATGTCATGTCACCGACCTGGTCACTCGAGAGGCCCAAGACTATCACAAGCTTGGTACGCACCCTCGTGGGAGTTTGAAGATGAGTCGAGACACTAAGGCACTAAGGAGCGACGCCCCTCTCCTCCATGTTTAGTCTTCACAATATGCCTCCAAACCTCTCATGCATCATGGTCACAATGCGAGCCTTGCACTTCTCCTCCATACTTAGCCTCGAAGGTCCTCAAGAGGAGCTCTCACACCTCCAAGATCACCGCCTTCCTTGGTCGCCTTGAAGTCTACGTTTGGGACACACTCAAATTAGCTCCTCAAGAGGAGCTCTCACGCCTCCAAGATCACCGTTTCTCTGGGTCGCCTCCAAGTCCACATTTGGCATACACTCAAATTTTTTATAACGATATGCTATTATTACCAAAAAAGTAAGAATCTAAGTCTCCAACTCCGTATTTTAAGACTCTAAACTCTTAATATTTTCAAACCAACTACTCTTACACGTGATCAAGAACACAATATCCTCTAATGCGCATCAATAATTAAGTCTCCCAATTTGTTTGGTATAAAGTAAGGAGTTGGCACCTCCTATATGGACAAATTTAATTATATTTTTTAATTTTTAGGGTTGGGTGGATCATCGTGAACAACTACGTGTTTGAAAATAATCATAGCATGTCTATTTAATAATTAATGAAATAAATTAATCACCCTGAATTTGTTGATTCCATTAATTAAGCTCTCCTAATACTATATTTTGTTTCCGATTCTAACGCCATATATAGTCCACAGCATGTGAAGAATCACTCGTTCAAGCTACAGCCTGTTCTTCATTTCTTTACTATTAGTAATCAACCATTTCTTTTATGGTTGACAAAACAAAATTAACTAATTTTGGTGGAATATGAAAAATAAGTTTAGCAACCTCTTTGTCACATCTTTAATTGCACACAAATTGTTATGAAAAATTTAGTTCGAAATAGACGTTTATTTAGTTCTCAGTTCTTTACTAACATAATGATTAATGGGGTAAAAATTTAGTTTATTTAAGCGTTGGTTCAATTAACCGTTGATCTAGTTGAAAGAATTGTTAATCAATCATATGCATAAATCTAGAAGTAAAAAAAATAATGAATAGTTCTACTCCCTCCAGTCAGTACAGCAAAATCACTAACTGAGCATTACATGTTACAACCTAGATGCTATCAAATTGTACAACAAATTGAAGAAATAAGAAAACAAATGAAATTAATATCAATACGACGTGATGGACTCAGACATGTGAGCGCCTATAATTCGATCCACACTCAATCTACATATTTTCTGCAACACACAATTAATCTCGACCCGCATTTTTTAATTCGAAATAATCAGAATTATCAGCATTACTCAAATGGCATAGAGAATGTGGCGGTTGAAAAACTAACTTGGCTTCCCTCGCAAAAAGCCATAGCTCTCTCCAAATTAGCAACAATGTCACTAACACTAGGCCTCTCCTTCCCCTCCAACTCCACACACCGCACGGCCGTGTTAGCCACCACCTCGACCGCCTCCGCCTCCCCCACCTCCGGCGTCCCCACCCGCTTGTCCAACACCTCCCTCACCTGCCCCGCCGCTATCCTCGGCCCCGCGTACTCCACCACCCCGACCGGACCGCCCCCGCCCTCCTCATCCACAAACACGGCCCTCTTCCCCGTCAAAATCTCCAACAACACCACGCCGAAACCATACACATCACTCTTCGTCGTCAAGACATTCAATACATAGTACTCAGGATCAATGTACCCAACTGTCCCAGCCGCCTTAGTAGACAAGTACTCCTTGTCGGGGTCCGGACCCAATAACGAGAGTCCAAAATCGGACACTCTCGCTGTCCAATCCGCGTCCAAGAGTATATTCGAGGACTTGATGTCCCGATGAATAATTGGCGGGACCGCGTAGCTATGCAAATACTCGATCCCTCTCGCGGCGTCCAAGGCAATCTTGATCCTCGTTTTCCACGAATTGATCGCAAGATCCGCAACGTTATTATCAACATTCTTGTTGTGCAGATGGTCGTGGAGAGCTCCGTTGGCCATGTAGTCGTAGACCAGAAGCCTCTCGTCGTTTTCTTGGCAAAATCCGACGAGACCCACCAGGTGCTTGTGGTGCACGCGCGACAGGAGAGCCAGCTCGGACTCGAAAGCGCTCTCTTTTTCCCGCAACTTCTTGTTCCTCGTACTTGTCGTGTCGCCTCTCTTGACGGCCACTTCGCGGCCGTCCGGCGGGAGCTTTCCTTTATAGACGGCGCCGAAGCTACCGCCGCCGATCTTGTTCTCCGGCGAGAAGTTGTCGGTGGCCGCCGTGAGCTCCGACAAAGAAAATTTCTGGGTTTTGTCGGCGTGAATCGACCCTCTGATGCTCGGCGATCTCGCCGGAAAATCCGCATTTGTAGTCTCCGGCTCTGTATTTGGCGTCTCTGTCTCCGGCGGCTCGTGAGTCTTGCGATTCCACACGCAGTAAACGATGGAGCATAGCCCAGAAAAAGCTCCGATCGACCCAACAACCAGAAACGCCATTGAAAGCTTGTTGACTGGTTTTGGAGGCGGTGGAGATTGTGGCTGCGACGGCGAAGCTAGTGGCGGCAGAGGAGCTGGAAGTGGAAGCTCAATCGAGCATGATTTGCAGATATTTCCAGACCCATTACAGAGAGTCTCAGAATCTGGATAAACACCGCACGAACCGCACGAGCCTTGCACGCAGGGACCTGGAAGAATCGTCCCTAACTGGACATTAATGGCCGAATTAGGCCAATTGGGCCATCTGGGTCCCCAGCAAATCGCCGATAAATTCAGGGTCATCAACCCACAAACAAAATCCGAACCCGCAACTACTGATTCGAACGAAATGTTCTTCACTGGGTCGTTAAAGTTGCTACCTTTTTCTGAAAATCCCCAACATGTCACGAACCCACTTCTCTGCCGAATCGCGCAGCTGAAATTCGATCCCAATGCCAATCCCGAGAACTCGAAATTGAGCGAATTTGACGGAGAACCCAACTGCCCGGAATCGTTTTTTCCTCCGCAGATCAAGTTTCCGGCCACCGTGAGCCCACAGGCATGAGACTCTCCGGCGATCAAGCTCGACATTGACAAATTGCTGAACTGTTCTTGAATCTCTGCTCCGATTTGGTTTCCACCATTGCCCCAACAGACCACTCTGTAGCTTCTCTTCAAAATTCCGCACGTGAATCCGTTACCAGACGTCACCGTCAGAAACTCCTGAGATTGCTCCGGCGACGGGAACGGAGACCCGTTCGCAGCCACTCCTCTCCAGCACAAGGCGGCGCCGGAATCGACCCGCGTGGCACAAACGTGATCGTCCCCGACCGTTAGATCGGTCAAAGCAACGGTCTTGTTGAAGTATATGCGCTTGGGTTGGAAGCTCGAGCCGGACGAGACGGTGTCCCAGCAGAGGACGGTGGAGCCGCCGGAGCGGAGGCCGCAGAAGAAGTCGCGGCCGCCGGAGATGGCTTGGTAGGAAACATTGGGTTCAATGAGGATGGTCCGGCCATTCTGGTAGCATTCGATTCTCTGGGTGGGCTCGCCGGCGACGATGCCGCAGACGGTGGCGGTGGCGTAGGTGGCGGCGGCGGTGGAAGCGGAGCCGAGGGCGTCAACGGCGGGACGAGAAACGAGGAAGAGGAAGATAAAGAGAGTAATGAAAATGGTCATTTGAGAAATGAAGGTCCGTGGATTTGGATTGGTGTGTTCATGATTGTGAGTTCGGAGACAGAGAGGGTTGAGTCTGAAGGAGGCAATGAGCAGAGCACGACGACGAGAATGTAAGAGAAAAATTAGTAAAATATTATGCATGTTGAATTGTGTGGTCCCATGTGATTGTCTTGTGTGTGTGTTTTTTTTTTTTTTTTTTTGGAAAAAAAAATAAAAAGCATTTGAATTTTTGGTTCAATCTTAATTAATTGGTTGAATTATGTTAATATACGTCTAACTAAATTTGTGAGGACATTGAATGTAGGAAATTTTAGTGAAATTAAATTATTGATCGGAGAAATATCAGCCGAAAGAAAAATTATGAGAATGTATAGATTAATGGAAGGTTGACATGACATTATTTTCAAGTTACAAGTATAGTTATTAAACGATTGCTAGAATTATGAAGGTGCACATACCAAACTTTCTTCAAACTATTAGCTCATTTATTACAAATATGAAAATTCTACTTAGGGTCGAAAAAAGAACTAGTTAGGATATGATTTGTAAAATGAGAAAGAAAATACAGGATTTGAAAAAAGTAAATATATTGGAGTGTTGTGTAGGTTCTCCTAATAATTCAATATATTTACCACGCTTTGGGTTGATGGTAAGTTCATGACACCTATTTAATGAGAAACAAATGTGATGTTATGGATAATACATAATTTAACATTGTTGTAGAGATTGAACAACCTACTGCACACTGAAGGCAATGACGTTCTCCTCTCCATGCTGCAGAGATTGAACAACCTGAGCGTCAGACTCGAGTCATCTCGACGAGACAAACAATGTACCATATACATTAAATTTGAGGCGACAGTTCTCTGGCACGAAACCGGTCCAAGCCTCTAGCTAGCTCATCCGTGTGACGATTGAGATGACAAAAATGTCTTGTATCGTGTATGATCTTGTACTTTCGGTTCTCGTCTAAGGTTTTTTGGACATAGTCAAAAAATTGTCCCTATACTAAAATATCTTAAATTAAATATTTTTTTAGCATGACAAGAACTATTAACCTAACAAGACAGCCATTTGCAATTACCTAATTAAAATCCAATCGTCTGTTTTCATTCTTACTTTATTTTCAAAACATTGTGCTCTTTATAATTTGATGTTGCACTACGATAATATTAAATATATTTCTCCTATTTTTTTATGGTTTCTAATTATTTTTAAACAAATAAATAAAACAAGGGATAAGATGCTACAAATAAATGGAAGAGTGATCAAAACCTTACGTGTCATGATTTTAAAGTTCTTGATTTGAAGTTTTGTGAAGTGGATTTCATAACAACTAAAAATTTATAATCAATATTTTATAATTTTGTCTTTTAACTCACATTCCCACATATTAAAGGAAAAAAATAATCAATTACAAATTTATTAATGGATTCAATTAAAAAACCATAAAAACTAACTTTAAAAAAAAACCATAAAAACTATGTACTACTATATAGTCTATATGATAAGCATTTTGGAATAATTATTTGAGCTGGCAGGAAAATAAAGTCAAAGCTAAAGACCAAGACATGTTGGGCCAATCAGTTGATAAGCTTTGGATTTCCTTTAAGGTCTCAGGTTTGAGCCTCCTTGCCAACGGTATGGGGTGAAATTTATGGGTTTAAGGGAAAAACTAACGACTAACTCGGGTGACGCCCCCACTAGGGGTGAGAAACACTGGCCTTTGTAAGCCTGCTGTCCCGTCGCTTATTAAAAAAAGTCAAAGCTAAAGAATGTCAAACTTCAACCACAAATCAAATAATATTATGATTTCTCAATCATTAATTTTGAATATCTAAGTTCCATACAACCTACCCTATTCTTAAAACTTACTTTTCTTCTCTTGTTTATATAAAGTAATACAAATCTATACAAGTTACATCATGAGAGACAAAAAAAAAAGTATGAACATCTTATAATATAGGCTAAATAAGTAATTATTATCTAAACAATGTCTAATTCTAGACATCAATTATGATCTAATGATAACATAAATTGGCAACACAAATGATATTATATTTTTAACTATGTGACGCTTAGAGTTCGGTTCAAAATCATTTTAAATACAGAAAAAACTGTATTATATTATATAACTCATAAACTAAATAATGTTCCATTTTAATTAACAAGATCAATGACACATAATACAAAAAAAAAAATAGAATTTTTTAAGGTGAGATAAATTATCACAACCGCGATGCCAAAATCAAAGTGATTTATTCATTCAAATCTTGCGGATCATAGTGAAATTTCTTTTTAACTTATTAAGTAAAGTTAGTAGATTGTACATGAAACACCCTCTTACCAAGGCATGTTGGACCAAGCGGTTGATGCGGTTTGGATTTCCTTTGAGGTCTTAGGTTCGAGCCTCCTTGTCGGCGGTATGGGGTGGAATTTATGGGTTTAAGGAGAAAAATAACAACTATCAAGGGTGGCGCCCCCACTAAGGGGTGAGAAACACAGGCCGCATAGACCTGCTTGTCCCGTTGCTTATAAAAAAAACATGAAACACCCTCTTAAAAGATGAAATGATGTTTGTTTTTCTTTTCTTTTTTTCTTTTGAAAGGTGGTGTTTGGTTATTTAATAATTGGGCCCATTCATAAAAAAAGTTCAGCCCATTCACTTTTCATTTAAAAATTAAAAAACTGGGCCCTAGTGTGTGGGCCGTGCACATATTGAACAATCCATTTTCATACGTGGCCCATAAATCTGATTTCTGATACGTTTGGGCTTTGATGGTAACCAAAAAAAAAAAAACAAAAACAAAACAAAACAAAAAAAAACTACAGTGTTTTTATTTATTTTAAATGTCTTATGAAGGAGAAGGTTATCACTTTTTGTAATTCTTTTGTCCTCTTTCTCCCACTTAAAATATGGAGGAGGGTGGATTGTACGAGACAGCTCGGGTCAAGTTTGGGGTGGCGTCCGTTTTTTTTGGGACACTGTGGCAAAAGCTCGAACGGTGAAAACTATAGCAGTTTGAGAAACTTTAAGCGAAAATGACGTTGATTACATGTAAAATCGGATTCTTCTCTAGTGATTGGTGTTATCCAGATAAGAGGTAAAAATAACAATGCATTCAGTCTGATAATTAGTAATATCATTACTCTGTTAGCTCAGTTTACTAATTTAGAGCTTTTTCTGCTAAGAGGTTTGTGAATGGTGCGATTCATGTTTTACACGGTCGTCTGTTTCTGTGTTAGAAGTAGATAGCTCGATGAGATTTCAAAGCACATTAAAAGTATGTATATTCTTGTTTTGATCAAAAATTATAACTTTCTTGAGTTTTTGTAGTATATATGTTTATTTTTTAAATTCATTTATAAATTTACACCTAAGTATTTGGTATAATTCTTTGTTAGTTTCATAAATGGTTCAATTTCAATAATTGCAAAACAGATGGTCAATCTTGTCACTTACAATAACATGTTACTAAATTTGTTAATGTGTTTCATTTAATGAAGAGAAAATTGACAATGACAATGATGTATAGGAACATTGTGTTGTATGTTATTAGGACAAAGAACATATGCAGGTGGCATACTAAAAGGAGAAATTGCCACAACAAAAAGATAGAATATAATTGGTATATATACATACATATTTACATATATATTTTGTATATGGCATGGTGGTGAGTAGCTTTCAAGCAATGAAATGACTGAGTTAGTGGAAATTTGAACATATATTCATGAGAGAGGAAGAAGAATCTTCTTACAAATTTGGCAATTCATTATATATAAATATATAATAAGAAACTTGACCTCTGAATTTAATCACTTGGTTAAAGGTAACCATTCATGTTTAAAGTAAGTTTTGAGTACAAATTGAACATGTAGAACGCAAATCTGAATCGAAAAATATTACGTCATATTCGTTTAAGTAAAAAATCAAATTTTATGAGTAAAATATGTGATTTTGTCCGCCTCTGTTTGGAGGAGTGAGCACCTAGGAAAGAAGGTCACTCGACCCTCCTCCCGAAAATTCTGTTCGAGGTAAAGTCTCCCTTTTGTGTCGAAGATGGAACCCCCTTTGTACACTGCCGCCAAGAGGCACTACGTACAATTTGGAGCCTAAGGGTTTAACTGATTTAAGAGTTGAAAGTAAAAGCGTTTTTCATAAAGGAAGGTATAAGTTTTTATATAGCTATGCATTTAGGAGTATGAGAATATGGCATCGAGCCGTTCGAGAGATTCATGGAGTAACAACCTCAACCCGTCATTCTTGCAAGATAATCCAACTCAACGTTACATTAAAACTCATATCAATGTGTGTCAAATTTCAAATGTCCCCAAATTTAATTCCAAATACTCATTCTTACCTGTCCACCAACAAAACCACCCATTTTGCTTCTCAATCTCAAAAAGACAATAGTACTTGTATATTTTTGTATTATTATTCATTTTGTTTTCACTTTATCATAGCATTATTCAAATGCTTTTCCATGTGAAAAATATTGGAGTCACATCATGATTGATGACCAATTATGTCATTTTCTTTAAACCATTCATATTGCAAATGGGAAGAACATATGCTCACCATTATTTGAATTTTTAGCTTTTTACAAGGTCAAGTGGAAAATTATTCATTTTAGATCTACCAAATAAGTTAAAATAAGAGGCACCATAGGATGTGATTTGACAAGGAGAAAATGCCTCAATTATTTAAAACCTCTCTTGTATATTAAAATTTTGAGTTATTGGAAAGAGCATTTTATAATTCTCTTTTTCTTTTCTTCATATAATGGTATTATGAGTTACTCTACTAAGTCCACCTAATAAATTAGTAGTAATAAACGAATATATAGAGTGAGGAAAATTAATTTAAGTCAAACATTTTATGGTAGGCTAAACCAAATCAATAAGGTGACACAATTCATTAAATTTCACTCATACCCACCCAAGTGAATTGGTGAG
>JAYMTF010000905.1:0-28440 GCA_036897485.1 Pelargonium nanum | reverse complement strand
ATATATTTATTTATAAGAAATTCATTTATTTTAAAAAATAATTTAAAACAGCGTATCACCCGCTAAAAGTAGCATGACTACTTGGCAACTTGTTATTTATTTTTTAAATACAGCCATCGAAATTATTTAAATATTGAATTTTTATTTTATTTTTTAAAATAGTAATAATATTAATGTTTGTTAATGTTGTTTTTAGACAACGATTTTGACCCTAACTCCAGCGACCATGGTCCACATCGGACATTGACGACCTAGAACGAGCTGACATGTCTTAATGGCCCACATTTTCGGTATACGTGGCACTAGAAAATCTGTGCCTATAAGTACAGTCAGCATCTCCTTCGCCTTCAAGCTTTCTTCTCTGTCTGTGTGCCAACCAGAAAGCCCATACAATCCCAAAACCTAACCATACCACATTCTCCGATTCCGATTCCGATTCCGATCGTGGTTCCGATTGTGTTTCCGATTCCTTCCTCCTCTACTACTTTTACATATTCTTTTCCTGTCATTTCCATTTCCATTTCCGCTTCTATAAAGCTCCATTGGAATCATCGACGTCATCGTCAACCTTGATTGTAGAAACTCCTAGATCCTGCCATGGCGGAGCACTCTGATAATAGCAGCCGGAGCTCTTCCTCCGGTGAGGATTCCGATATCCACTCCGCCGGTCACAATGGCTCAGGTCCCTCTCTCTTTCTCTCTGTTGATTTGTTTTTGAAAAATTTGCATTGGTGTTTGTTAACAGCAATATGAGGTTTTGTGCGAACAGGTCATATCGACGGGGAAGTCTCGCCGTCGGCCGGGGAAATAGCGGTTGCGAAACCCTCGCTTCACCACTTACTGTCCAGTTTCGTTGAAGGCAGGTTTTCTAGTAGGAAAAAGGTCTGATTTTATATTCCATGCTTCAAATTTTAACATTTTGTTTCTATTTTTATTATTTTTATAAATTGTCTAGTTGTGAATTGTGATTGTGATGTGGTGTATTGTGATTTGAAGCTGGTTTAGGAATGTAGAATCCATATCAAGTTTGTTGTTTTGAGGTGTTGCTTGAATGTAGAATCCACTGCGTTCTTGATGATCTTTATTTTGAACTTTATTTATCTTGTGGTTGAAATTTTGGGGTTTTGAACAAAGTTTGTTTATTTTTGCAGCTTAGTTTTTTAAATCAACTTGCTACTGTTAAAAATGATGGAACTGTACAATTTGAAGTTCCAGAAGACATTAAGCATCAGAGCATTGACTTTGGAAATGGTCACAAGAATGGTAGTAATGAAGAATTTTTCGACGCTGTGGAGGTTCAAGGTCCTCCTCCTCTTCATATAGTAATGCTTATTGTTGGAACAAGAGGAGATGTACAACCATTTCTGGCAATTGGAAAACGCCTACAGGTGATCTAATGCTTCTGATACTGATAGCCTAATGATAAAATTAAATGATTTTTATTTTATATGCTCACATTCATGTTTCCATTTGATGGTCAAATGATGGAGTGATAAATTGTTAGTTCTGTTTCATTTTATGGAGAGGTGAACACAAATTAATAGGACGACTGATTACCATAGAGTGTGTTTAACTGGAATTACTGTATTGTGGCATTTGAATAACTTTGTTTCTTATGTTATTTTTGGCTGATTATAAAAAATTACATTTAGAAATTTTCTGATATGAGTTTGGTTAAGTTGGCTTTAAAAGTACATTTTTCAAACTATGAAATCAAAATAGTTATAAACTTATATAGTTATTTCTATAAGGGAAACTAAAACATGCAAGCTTTCTTGTGAAACTAAAATTGGGACGCGAACTTTTCTGTTATAGAGAAGTATATTTGAACCTGACTTTAGACATAGGATGTATTGGTATCTTAGCTCTGACTTCAGCTTACACTTATGGATTTGCTGCTATGCTGACATTTCATAATCCTGGAGCATAAAACTGCCATTTTTAATTAACTGTGAACTATATGTATGAACAACTTGTGTTGATGGAGATGGTAAATATGCTGACAGGAAGATGGCCATAGGGTTAGATTGGCGACTCATGCTAATTTTGAAGATTTCGTACTTTCCTCTGGTTTGGAGTTTTTCCCTCTAGGTGGAGACCCAAAAGTTCTTGCCGAATGTAAGTCTATTCTTATCTTATTTCTATGTTCTCCCATATGTTTATAATCATTTTGTCAGTTATAAGTTTGATCTGATCGTTATTTCATGAGGTACTGAAACAGGTTCAATAGTTTACTTCTATTTTGTTCTTTAAAAAGAACGACCTGTTAAGAGCTAAGCTATTTTGATCTATCATCTATATAAGCATCGCCAAGTTCAACTCATTTCATTTTGACTTTTGAAGTAGTCAAGCCATTTTTCGATTAAATGTTAAGTTGTTACTTTTGCCTGATCCAATGAGATAAATTTGAGAAGCAGCTGTTTAGAATGATTTCCAGTGTTTTCTATTGATGTCTGTCTTATGGTTCACACAATGATTATAATGTAGTATTCCACTTCGCTCCAGTGCTAATTTTTTCTTTTTGAAATTATTTTATAATTTGTTCATGTTGGAATGTGAATGAATAGGAGATGATCTAGGGAGTGTATTCCAGTCTTTATTTTCATTATTTTCCTCTTAAACTCTTCCAAGATTGATTATTGAGCTTTATCATTGATGTTTGCTAACTGAAACATTTTCTGCAGATATGGTGAAAAATAAAGGCTTCTTGCCATCAGGGCCTTCTGAAATAGCTATTCAGCGAGAACAGATAAAGGCCATCATATTCTCATTACTTCCTGCATGCACTGACCCTGGTCCAGATTCTAACAATCCATTCAAAGTAGATGCAATTATGGCCAATCCTCCTGCATATGGTTAGGATTTCTATCATTATGCTGGTTTTTACTATTCTATTTTCCCTTGTTATACAGATTGCACAATCTAATATTTAACTATTTGGCATTTTAGGCAGTTTTTTTTCCTGGTCATTTGGCACAATTAACCTTTTAACACCATTGTTTACTAAGATATGTTTAATTCAAGTTCTATTGTAAATAGGAACATAAGTTTTTTGTTTATGAGAAAAAAGGTAATTTGAAGGAATCTTAAGAGTTCCAACAAATCCTTGACTTAAGGAACATATTCCATTAATGTTTTTGATCGAGCTTGCTTTAGATATTGCTATATGATTAAAGCAAACAGGACAGAGCACTTTGGAAATATGATGTAGCTGGTCAGGCAGTCATTTTCTTTTATAACCTTTTGTGGATACTCTAAATTGTCAAGGGGTTTATAGTTAAACATTTTATGACATGCAATCTGTGCAGATAGTTATAGAACTTTTCTATTGGCTTGATAAGTAACATGTATGTAGTGGGTATGAGAAAGATTCAATGAGTAAAGTCTAGATAGTATTTGAACTTGATGGTGCTATGGAATTGCATAAATAAAATTTAATGAAGTTAAGGTTTGAATACTTATCTTTTTCTTGTTTGATCCCACTTATAACTGCACCAATGTGTGCTTGAGCCTCGAGGGTCTAGGTTTTGGGTCTTGAGCTTATAGGAGATCTGAGTTAATTTTCTATTCCAAATTAAATATATGTTTGTAGTATCCTCTTCTTTTTTCGTGATTATATATGTATTTGTTTTGTAATTGCCAAGGCTACTTGCATTTGTATATGTACTTTGAAGATTGACTTGACTGCTAACATGGAAATGCTTTTCCAGGACACACACATGTTGCAGAGGCTCTAAAAGTACCAATTCATATATTTTTTACAATGCCATGGACGTAAGTTCTTTTATGTTTGGAGAGTCTGTTGCTTTTCGTGCTTAATTCTTAGTAATCAAATTTTCAGTTAAATATTTGTCTTGTATCATTTATGAATCATGCTTTCTGCCATCACGAGACATGCTTAATATAAGAGTTATTTCTCGTAAAGGCTGTCTTTCTTTCATCACATTTTTTTTATATTATCCTCCAACTTATATGGCTTTACGTTGTTTTCTTTCAGGCCTACCAGTGAATTCCCCCATCCGCTGTCCCGAGTTAGGCAGCCAGTTGCCAATAAAGTGAGTGCTATCTTTCATAATCTCATTGATTTTGATTATATAACGTGTTGAAGTGTATTGTGGTCCTGATCTACTTGATCAATGTTGAACTACTCTGCAGCTATCATATCAAGTTGTTGATGGATTAATTCATCTTGGAATTCGAGACATCATACGTCAGTTTAGGAAGAAAAAGCTGAAGCTAAGACGTGTCTCATATTTAAGTGGGTACTATAGCTGTCCTCTTGATGTACCTTATGGGTACATATGGAGTCCTAGCCTTGTTCCGAAACCAAAAGGTAGTCCACTCAAAGAATATTTTTAACTCGTGTTAACATAATGATATTTTGGTTGATGATTTAGATTTGTAGGCCTCCTTGTTATCCTCTTTTTTTTTTTCAAGACTTAGAAATATAATTTCGTCTCTTCTGTCCCAACACTTGCATGTGGTATAACCACAGCTCACAACATCCTATGTGGTTTTTGGGGAAATCTCTCAGGATGGTTACCGGAGCATCTTTGAGGTTTTCAACTTATAAGTCTTCAACACTACTGCCAATTCTTAGCTCTTTTATTACATTTTGCTCACCAGAAGGCATGTTGATACTGCTGCTACTAGAAAGATTTATTCTAATATTTGGAGTTTTCTCTCCACTTCTACAGATTGGGGACCTAAGATTGATGTAGTTGGGTTTTGTTTCCTTGATCTTGCCACAAATTATAAACCTCCAGTGGAACTTGTGAAATGGCTTGAAGATGGTAAAAAGCCTATATATATTGGTTTTGGCAGCCTTGTGAGTTTCTTTTCTCAGAGTTTTTAAATTTTGTACCATGTAATTACAATGTAGCACCTCAAATGTTTATATAATGACTTAATTTTGATCTTTCTTCATTTTAATTTGCAATGCAATAGCCAGTTCAAGAACCAGAGAAAATGACAGAGATCATAGTTGAAGCCCTGAAAATCACTGGACAAAGAGGCATTATTAACAAAGGCTGGGGTGGTCTTGGAAACTGTATGTCTTTGTTTATGTCTTTTGCAGTTTGCACTAAGTTATGGCAATAGATACCAGTATGTACCAACTAAACTTTCATTTTTCAGTGGCAGAACCGAAAGAATTTGTCTATACACTGGACAATTGCCCTCATGACTGGCTGTTCTTGCAGTGCACTGCTGTGGTAAGTTTTGCTATTTTTCTTTCTTATGGTGCATGTAGTTGGCGGCAAAATTGCCAATTGGGAGTACCGAGTACTAAATCAACACCATTTGTGGCAAAACCAAGGGTACAGAACAATCCCTCAAGTGCCACCAATGGTGATGATTCAGCGAACTCCCTCAAGGAAAACACAGAGAAGAAATATAGAATGTAAATTAGTATATCCGGTTCAACCTTAAGACTAGTCATACAATGAAGACTACTGGGCTTCTCATATAAGTTTGTCTTGGGCCAAGTTACAGTTATTGGTGGTTAAGCAGAAAATAGTGAGAAAAAGAGAGGCTTCCACCATTGTGGGTTCCGGCAAAGGGTCATTTGACAGATTAGGTTCATTCTCATGTTTTGTTTCATGTATCTGATAACGTCAAGCTGAGTATTCATCTGTGCACTAGTTCAGGATCTCACAATCCAAGTCCTGCACATTGTTGCCCAAATTGTTTAGACTGCATTTTTTGGAGATCATCATGGGGATGATTTGCTGTAGATACTGAGTGAATGACAGTCAAAAGTGTCCTAAATCTAATGTTTCAATCCTCAACACACTAATCTGCTTTTCTTTCTAAATTAACTAAGATTGTACCCCAAAACTATTTTCCAGGTACATCATGGAGGTGCTGGAACAACAGCTGCTGGTCTTAAAGCTGCGGTAAATAATTTGGCCTTCCCTCTGGGATTCATTTTCTTGTGCTAGTTTCATTAACTAACTATAAATTTCCTTCCTCCAACAGTGTCCAACAACCATCGTGCCATTCTTTGGAGACCAACCTTTTTGGGGAGATAGAGTGCATGCCCGTGGTGTAGGTCCCGCGCCCATCTCGATTGATGAATTCTCACTTGAGAAGTTGGTTGATGCAATAAATTTCATGCTAGACCCTAAGGTAATCACAAGTTCTCTTCAAACCTTTTTCACAGGCCTTAGCTAATATGTTAATCATCTATATCGACGTTGTTAACAAACTAGATCAATAAAATATCAGTAGGCTAGGATTCCTGAGTAGCAATAGTATCCAGAGAACCATATTCACCAAGAGCTTAGGCGCAACAGTAAGGTTGTTGCTTTGGGTTCGAGTCATGGAAATAGCCTTTCTGCAAAATATAAGAGCCTCGTGCACATAGCCGCCCTTTAACCTTCTTCGCTTATCGCCCACATTCTCGGGAAGCTAATGAAGAGCTAAATTTGTTCATGGATACAGGTGAAGGAGCATGCCGTGGAACTGGCCAGTGCTATATCGAAAGAAGATGGAGTGGCCGGAGCTGTAACAGCCTTCTACAAGCATTTTCCCGGAAAAGCATCAAAGCCGGAACCCAATTCATTGGCTGTTACCTCTTCCCTGCATGGACGACTTTCTATATCAAAATGTTTTGGCGCACCTGCTGTTCTTTGACTTTCCATCATGATCTCTGTCATTTATTGAATTCTTCTTTTACTTCTCTATGCATAGGTAACAATCTTAGGGTTTGTACTAAAATTCATGTGTTAACCTGTATTTCTTTTAATTATTTGTAGGTCATTAATTTATGTACTGGTCATTTTGGTCTTGCCACATGTGTAACTGTGTACATCAATTCCAAATTAGCTGTTATAAATTACAATCTTTCTGGTTCTTGAAAAGTGCTGGGTGGAATTGAAGGAACAGGAATATATCAGTTTCCAAAATGAAAACGACACTGTTATTAAAAATATTGAGTTCTTCGACACAAACACGACTACATAATAATATGAAAGCATAAGATAAAGTAAGTTCACTAAAATTATTATCATTCACTCCAAAACTGGTGTGTTGATGAATGTAATGCCTTCCATTTTACAACAAGATTACTATACAGAAACTTGACGGTAAAAATAGCCCATGAATGTAGATTCTAGCTTTTGATTAACAGTCTCTTACATTTTGGAAAAGTGGGCTGTGTAACTGTTAAGTTTTGTGGCATTGTGGCAAGAATGTTATTAACTAGGAATGACAGCTTCACCTTTCTGGCCAACAAGCTCCTCTTGAGTCACGGTTGAAGATGGATCTGATTTCATTATTGGGGTCGTCTCCAAGGTGGGCACGATGGGAGGTCTCATCCTCCGTGTCACAGTCATGTTCAACCCTTCGGTTGTGTGGATTGTTGCTCCTGTAGTCATCCGAACCTACAAACATGATGCTTCCTTGTAATGGTTCCGCCAAATCTTTCTAAGAATGAATCTTGATACAATAGTCAAGTTACAGCTTTATGAATTTTGAGTCCGGGTTAGGGAAACAAACTCTCTGCTAAGCGAGGATAAGTGTATGATCCAAAAGAATGAATCTCCCAAGGCACCTTATGGGTCGTTGCCCTATTGGTGCATTTTGCATTTGACGCCCATGGATAAGCCTAGCCCCTCCCTGTGGGATGAGAGTTTGGGGCGCCTCACAAGGTCGGTTCTCTCGGTTCGTGACTTAAGATTGTACAAAGATTTGACCCTCCCAAACCCCAAATGGAGGGGTGGGAGCCTCGTGCACGCTGCCAATTTTAGGGTTGGCTATGTGTGCAGATGAAATGGGAATACAAATTACTTACCGGAGGTGCACCAAGAGCCATTTGGAAATTAAATCGCCGAACAAGCATTGCAGTTGCTACTATAGTCTGCAAACAGCCAGGAAAAAGACGGGACAATTACAGATATAAAAATTACAGAAGAAATATGTATGTTCTTGATGCTTATTATATGACTTGAGTTTCTGACATTGACAATTAAAATCAAACATTATATGATCGGTGGAATTACCTCAAATGAAGCAAACATATCTCCCACACATTTCCGAGGTCCTCCACCAAAGGGCAAGTAACTGAAATACGAAAAGTCAGCATAACTATTTTGCAGTAGCGCTGATGAAAACCAAGAAATGTACTATTAATTCAACTTATTAGAGCGAAACGCAAAGTCAACATCTGTAAATATATTCATCAAATTGATGTATACTCAAAGAATGAGAACATATATATCATCTATGCCATGCTCAACATACAAAAGCTGAGGCCAAAATCAGCTGGTTATACGTATATGGCTCCAACAAACCTCAGAGCACAAAAGGCACATTGACCAAACAAGCCAATAAAATAGGTAGCGTTTGGAATTAGAATTTTTGTTCAAAAATGGGAATGAGAATGAGATTCTCATTCTTAATGTTTGTGAATTATGACTTTTTGGATTCCCATTCCAATTCCAGAATTTTGAATCTAAACGCTACCAAAGTTCCTTTGAGCTTCCAGTTCCAAGGAAATAGTCATTCATATTTGGTTTGATGAGTTAGCCTCAAGAGAAATAGCAAAGTCAAATAAATAGCAAAATAATCATATGCAATTGTGATCAATCACATGGATGAGTGTGCGACTTAGATAAGTGGACGACCAAATGCAATAACGTACAGCGTAACATATTGAAGATGTCCACTATCACTTCATGCATGGCCTAATTCTAATGATCAACAGTGTAACTGGCACATCTCATATATATATGGAAAAGAAAACATTTACTGATTCAACCAGATTTAACAAGATAAGTTCAATGTTGCTGTTACCTACCTAAAATTTTGATTCGTTTCATTTGGATTAGGTCCGTCCAAGGGCCATCTTTCAGGATTAAACTTATCTGCATCCTCCCAAAGATGTGGACTCCGATGTAAGTTCCAAATAGAAATGAAAATGTCTTCACCCCTATCAATGAAATATAAAACATTAAGGATTGAAACATCTAAACACAGCAAACAAATGGAAGCTGCTGATGCCAACTGCGTAAAATAAATCAGGAGTTATATTATAGAAGTTTAAGAATGTACACGATAAAGAGAACACCTCAAATTGACTAATTGGTGTTGAACTTCAAAACAAATGACAGAAACTAAGAGAATGAAATCAAAGGTAACCATAAAGGTAGGATGGTAAAGGATTTTTGACAACTATCCCTACAACCATAAAGGTGGGTTTCGGTAATATATGTAAATGGTTTTCTCTCACAAAGCCTTACATGTATCTGCTCGGATAAAATTTGAAAACAAATATATTTAATTATCAGAGGATATTCAGAAAGGTATAAATTAGGTGTCACCTTTTTATTGGATACTTCCCAAGTACGTCATCGTCAATAGAGCGGCGAATCAAGACTGGTGGTTGTGGATAGAGCCTTAAGGACTACAAAATTAGAAAAAGGTGAAATACATAAGCTAACTGTAAATGCACCAAATAGATCATCAACGTTAAAAATAAAATAAAAAAGACTATAAGATGTAACGAAATGCATCTTCTTACTTCATTAATTACTCGAGTTGTATACTTCAGTTTCTTCATGTCTTCAATGGTTGGAAAACGATCCCCGAGAACAGAATCAACCTAAAACAATAGTGTGATTAGGAAATTAAAAAGATGAACTGATTTTAAAATGCAAAATAAATTAGCATTTTAGTGAACAATGACAAAATGGTACACTTGGTATTTGGATGCTTTATGTTCCGATGAATTTAAAATCCATTTTTCCAACATTCAGTTACATGTTACAGTTTCACCTCTAAATCCAATCATATTATATATTGGCATGCGAAAATATTGATTATTTGAAAAAGTAGCATATCCAATTGCAGATCTATTTCCATATCACTAGCCGTGGTGTCGGCTTGAGTTTCTTTGATCGTCTCATTCAAGTAATGGATCCATACTCTTAGGTTCTATGTGAAGATAAAAACAAAGCCATCAGACTCCACGGGATGTCCAAGTTACCTCATTCTGAAGCTTGGCCATGACACTAGGTTCCTGCAGCCATTCAGAAAGGAAGAAAAAAAAAAACAAGATTTAAGTACACAAGCAGGAAAAAGAAGAGAAGAAGACAAACATGTGGACTCACTATACAATTATTATTATTTGTCCGCTTCAACAACATAGTGTCGTGTCCAAACAATGTCGGACACGATACTCTCTAAGAGACTACAATCGAATCGGATATGACACTACAGTTCGCTTCAACAAAGCCATTTCCCGAACAATGTCAGGGTCGGCTACACGAATCGTTTAGCAAAACTCTTTGGGATGTTCATATTGCTTTTCTTATGTAGACTGATTTACCTTATCTCTTTTCTAAAATCAGAATTTACTTGGGAGAGAGATTAGAGTTCATACAATCCTAATAAACTTTTGTCAATCTTATAGTGCAGAAGAAGAGATATTAGATATCTATTGCAAGGGAAGGGAAAATTAAATAAGCAAAAGGAGGAGAAAGAAAAGAAGAATTCTGTAAACTAAAATTCATAAAATTTGATTGCAATACCATAGTACATTACCTGACAGAGAAGGTGAAAGGTCCATGTTAGCACAGCAGCAGACGTTTCATGCCCAGCTATAAGCATTGTCATCAAGTCATCACGAAGTTGCTTACTCGAAACCTACAAATAGGTGAGAAATTTTTAGTCATTTGAGCTAGCAATATACAGATTTGGTACATTGACAGTGATGCCTTACATCATCTCCTGATGCCAAAAGGAAGTGGAGAATGCTGGGATCTTGTTCATTCATGTATTCCTCGTGAAACTGTAGTGTGTCTTCTTGTTCTACCATCCTCTGCCAACGCATATGTTAAAAACAAGTCAAGCCCAATCAAACAACCCTTGTAAAACACAATTATGCTGTCATAAAAAAGTTGGCCCAATCAAAAGAAAGATGCTCATATTTATGAAGAATCAGACCTTACCACAACGTCTACTTGAAGTAGTTTCTTACTTCGGCCAATATTTGAAAGTAATTTGAACAAAAAAAGAAGGAAGAAGAAGATGTACAATTTCATGCATCAACATCTATGATCATAGTACAATATTAAATGAGCTAAAAATTGGTCCAGAATTCCCCAAAATAAAGTTTATATGTAGTCAGTATTACCGATCAGAAGGTTCCTCAGTCACACCATTTCACCACAAAATGTCCAAATAAATTTTAATCAAGCACGCACATCCAGACATATAAGTGAAGAGCAATTATGGAAGGGAAAACAAAGAATTCAAATTTCTGTCTCCAACGAGACAACTTTACCTTGCATATTGCAATCAGTTCATCGAGTGTGTCATTAATCAACTTGAGCGCCACATTAACCTTTTTCTGCCTTGGGGAAATGTCTTTCCATATAGGGATCTCCCAAACCGGAATGGGTGAAACACTTCTGTCTTCTGCTTCTCTCAGAACAGTGTAAACGGCCTGTTTCAGACATGACATTAAGAAGCACAAGGTTGATAAACGTTACCTTTGACCAAGTATGATAAAAAATAAGAACATAAACACAAGTGAAACTCAATTATCTGAGCCACATAAGGAAAGAGAACAAAAGTACCTCAACTATCCCAGTATCATTTGATAACGAATCAAAATCATAATTAAATACTGCCTTCCCAATGACGTCCAATGTCAAACGGGAGAAAAGTGATTCCATTTCTACGTCTTCTCCATCTGATGCAGCATCATCAAGCTTTTGGCAAAGCCTATCGGTAGCTTGCCCGAACAGGTTGATCATTGCTGCAACATACTACAAATAAAAATAAAGGAAATATATCAATAAAACATAAAGGCTGGCATAACTTTACTCAACTTCTATAAGTTCTTTTTGCACTTGCTTTATAACTTGATATGAGGTGAGGCTCAGATACAATGTCTTGGGGATTTGAAAATAGGCAAGAACTTTGGTCACAAGTCAAAGCATAGTGAAAACTAGTTTGCACGTTTCATGTCTATTCATGGGTCTCAACCACCATCTGATCCAGTTTTCTTAAGATCCTAATAAGGATGAAACATATTCTTTCAACATACAACTATATTAGATTCTCTATCTTTTTGTCATCTGAATTTGGTTCCAAGTAAAACCATTGTATCTATTATGCTGAATTCTATGCTAGAATTCTCTCTCGGTTTGTAGCTTATTTGATTCTAATAAAATGATAAGCATATAATAACATATCCAAGGACTTACTCTTGTCTCTTAATATTAAAATTACAAGAGTTGAGGTTTGGCCTTACAAATCACTTAACTTAAGGAAATGAAACAGCTAATGGCGTCAATGAAAAGAAAAATCGTAAAGGATCAAAAGATCATATAAGCGGAAAGAAGATGGCTCGAGAACAGCATTAACTTAAAATCATTATAAAAAAAGAAGTTACCTTCAGATGCAGTGCTGGTACGATGGCACGTCGTCGGACACGCCATATTTCCCCATCAGCTGGTATAAGTCCTGTCCCCATAACAAATTCTAGAATTTCTGCCAAGATTCCCTGCACACCAAGGAGTTGACTTTTTCATAATCAGGAGCTTAAATGCAATGAAACAAGAGAAGGGTTTACTGGTTTACCTTTGAATAACCTTTTGAGTTGTCCCTCAATATATGTTTAGCAATAACAGGATCCGAAACAATCAAGAAGGACTGCAAGATAGTTTACACACAGTTGATTGAATAAACATCCATAATAGCCTTGCTCCCAAAACAAGCAACGCAATATGTCGAATATAATGAAAGGTTGTAGAAAAGAACAAACCTTTGGACCAAATGTCAGCCGGAAAATTCCGCCATATGTGAGGTAAAGCTCATACAAGGGGATGAAAAAGGCTTCATTACGGATAGCACCAATTGAGCCTTTTGCCTCAGGAACCTTTGGATGCTGTTCACCACCATCGATCCATTTAAATATTTGATCCAGAGTCTCACTAGGAACACCCAAACTCAACAAACCTTTCTCCAATAGAGCTGGCAAGCTATTCTCAAAAACCAAAACCAAAACAAAAACACGCATGTATGTTAACTCTACTATATGGTGAAGAACAAATGAAATATCCTTTCATCAAAAGTCACTTCTAAAACATATCTCTTACAAAGAAGGAAATAGCAATTGTTATCTCGTTATTAATGTCCTTAATATGCATTCTAGGCATCTTATCTTCTTACAAACTGCAGATGTTACATTACATATCATAATCTATCTTATCTTCTTGACTGGCCAAATTTCTGCATAACCAGACATTAGGCCACAATGTCAAAGGTCTTCTTTTTTATGGAATTTTTTGCATCCCCAGATTATCTCTTACAATGTTAACACACAAAAATCTAGCATTACCCTAAATCGTATCTCTCTAACAAAACATTACATAAACAAAACGTCCACATCTCTTTTTCTTTGTCAAAATCTCAGCATACCCAGATGAATCTTCTACAATATTAATAAAAAAAAGAGTCTCTTTTACTATAAAAACATAACCAATAATCCAAAATGAAGCATACCCAGACCGCTCCACAGTGAACTCCCCAGAAGCAATCCTAGCAGACAACTCGGCGCGCCGCTTCTCCTCGGCGGACTCAGGCCCTCGCCCATTGGAAGCAGAGCACGTAATCGCCGAGAATTTAGAACTTGTTCCTAAAAAACAACAAACAAGCATCAGAATTCAAAACCCAGAAGCTGGATTTCACAAATAAACCAAACCAACAAGAAAAAAACTGAGCTTGACAGACCATAGTGAAGAACCGTAGAAGATGGAAATGAGGAAGTGGGTCTGAAATTGGGGATGTGGAGGTTGGTTCTGTAGGATTGTGGGAGCTGGAGGAGAGAGAAAGTGGCGGCCATGGCCGAACCTTGAAAAATCAAAACTTGGGGATGATGGAGCGGTGGCCAGTAGCTGAGTAGCAGGTGGGTTCAGAGATCTGTTGCAGATAGAGACCTCTCAAACCATGATTGGGAGGTGGAGGAGGAAGAGACTGGGCAGTGAGAGGAAGACGATAATGAATGTATGCAACAAAATATGGCGGGTCCTATTAACCGCTACGGTACAGACAATGGAATCTTGTGTACAAAAATATGAAGATACCATCCAACAAGTTTTGATTTTTTTCTCCTATGATATTCTTGTGCACACAAATTGAAATTTCTTGAGATGCTCACAATTTTTTTTAATATATGAGACAATAAAAATTTCTTTAATTTTGTTT
Organism: Pelargonium nanum; assembly: GCA_036897485.1. Classification (NCBI taxonomy): domain Eukaryota; kingdom Viridiplantae; phylum Streptophyta; class Magnoliopsida; order Geraniales; family Geraniaceae; genus Pelargonium; species Pelargonium nanum. The sequence continues at coordinate 14,223 of JAYMTF010000905.1, read as the reverse complement.
AAGAAAAAGTTGTTGTTGACAAAATTGTTTTCAATTTAATGTTAAAGCGTGACAATATTGTTTCTAATTACTCTACATCATCAAAATTGATAACATAACATTTAATTTGTGGCAACGTGGATGATGCAAGCTGATCCGTTATCTGCCAACAATCCACATACAAAAAATCGTATACTATTTTGTATTTCAAATGAGCAATCTCCAATAGAAATTCACCAACCCGCAATTTAGGAACGTTCGACATCACATTCACATGGGCGGGTTATCTGTCCAGGAACACCCATAAATTATTTAGTCTTGTGTTTTAAATTTCAAAATTACACAAGCAAATAATTTTTTTTTTTGAACTAACGAAACTATATATATAATAAAATTAAACCATATCGGTTTAGAATAATCTAAATTGTTGTGTTATTATGATTCCTACAGTCAATAAGACAACAGATGGGTTGTCATGAAATCCAAATTTGGCTGTTTTTTGACTTTTTTTCACTTCCAAGTTCCATCTGCCCAACAAATTAAATTAATATTGATAAAAGAAATTAAATGTAAAATGGCTTGAATATTTTGCCTATCAAATGTCAACTAGAATTGAAGAGTCACAATACTAAGGATTTGAAGAAATACTCTTAGATTGTTAATTTGTCACAATTCTTCTGACCTTTTTTTTAGTCTGTGGCATATGGGTGACCTGTCAAGTTTTGTTAAATACAAAATTGAAAACCTAAACACCAGCATAAATAAATAAATAAATTGGCAATAGAAAACTCAATTTTTAACTCATTAATTAAAACAATACCTTAATTGATCACATTCCCTTCCTTCTCTACCAACCGTCAAAATCTTCATTGGTTTTGCGGCAAGACACTACCATTTTTCCGGTGAAATCATCGTTCATATCAAATTAACAACTCAAATCCCGTTAAAATTAGGTGAGTAGACACATCCATTTTACCTATACAAAACATGTGTTGTGCACACCAGTTTTGCTACCAAAAAAAGTTATAAATAAAATATCCAAATAATGTGAGTTTCAATAACCAAATATTAAGGTACCAACATAAAACTAAATGTTTAAAATAAATAATATCCATAGAAAACCATCTATGGAATTGCCAGTCTAAAATTTGGCAGCTCCTCAACTCTCAACAAGGATAATTATTATGAAATGTTTTGAAATTTAGAGTTTATTTTGTTATTATCAAAAACTGCATGAGATCACACAGTCAAATAGCATGCAGCAGGAACAGTAAGCCTCCCAAGCAAGCAATGATCAGACTCAGATTCCTCCATTGCCACCACCTGTAATTAGCATCAAGAAGTAAATTAAGAAACATATCTTAAATATAAATTAATACAAATTAAGAAGAATATTATGAAGAATTAATTACCAGTAGTTTCATCATGTGTCCTTGCAAGAAACATTCTGAGATGAGGATCCACAGGCAACCCCATTGTTTCATACATTGGATCATACACTGAGTTTGGGATATGCCTATATATACCATTGTTTACACAAGTTTGGTCACATCAATTTGCTCCACATTCAATATCAAGATAAAATAAAGCTATATAATATGAATTAAATCTAAGTGCACAAAGTTAATCGCACAAACAAGTGCACTAAAGTACGAAAAATAGTAACAATAATGTAGACTGATTGTGAAAATGACTAGACGAACTTTAAAAAATGCATGAAAATAAAAATGACTGGACGAACAATAAAACAGCATCGAAGAACATTGGAACATGTTCGTGAGCAGTTTTTTGTGTGCACTTAAAAGGGCATTTACTCAATCAACTGAAAGTTGGACTAGCTAGTGAATCAAGTTGATGTTGATCACGATCACTAATTTTATCAGTATGCTCGATCAAAAATCTATATACCCGTGTATATATCTTTCATATTTGACCGGATTTGACCCACGAGACTCTAAAATAGATTAGAAACTTCTATTATAATAAGAATGATTGGAGTTTATCAAGTCCCAACTAAAAAGGGGGTTAAACTTGTTGGTTTGATTCAATTTGTATAGCATTGCCTTGCAACTTCTTTTGAAACATACCTTGGATTCGAAGTTGAAGCATTAGGAGTAGGAGTAAAGATCTGGCTTGGGCTGAGTTGAGATTGAGCAAATCCGCTTCCAAAAAGATTTGATGCTGGGGGCGCGGGATCATCTTCCACAATGATTGGACTCTTACCCTGCATACGTATTCACATAATTCAAGTTCGATTTCAACGTATAATCCAGTGTATGCTACAAAAGTTCTGAACTCACATACATAAACTACTAGACAACAAAAATATTAACTCTAATTCCAGTGGTTGAGAATTACCCTTGACGATGATCCAACTTCAAATTGGCGAGAAATGTTTCCATGCATCCCTGGCTGCACGTTATTTGAAAACTTAAAACTCAGTCATTTTCAAAGAAAATTTCGTGCAAGCGAGCGTTGAGGTGTTAAATGATGTATATAGATGACTAATACATATTACTTTTTCGGCTTGAAATATATATGACAATAACAACTATATTATAGTAGAGTCCAAGAACAATAAGCTATACAGTTTTCGGGTTATGATTAGCATACCATATTGTTGTACCCCTCCAGATTAGACAACCCTGGCATATTGAACTGTCCAACAAAACATTACTAATTAATCATAAATAAACAAAATAATGACAGAAAATTAAAATGAATCAATTAGTAGTGGTTCAAATAAAATGCATATGTACGTACTTGCTGCATTGGCATGCTTGAGATTAGTGAAACTTCATTGGAAGGTCCTCTTGGGCTATAGCTACTTGGTCCCGATGACATCGGATTCCATAATGGTTGGAACTGGTAATCTTGTGCCCTAAAAGAAGCCAAACAAATTAAGACGAGCAAGTTTGTTATTTAAATTAGTACTTGATTTTCAATCAACTTGGATTCTTCTTCAGCTTTAATGAACTATCGAAAGTACTTGTACGCATGAGAAATTGAGAATAGTAAATTAAAACGTTGCGTAACATTTACCCCAATGCAGCTGGAGACTCGAGCATAGTCATCGGGTTGCTTGGAGGGTATCGATTAGCCCTGGGAGGCCTAGCATACGGCGAGCTCCTTTCACTTCTCAGACTCTACGCATACAAAAAATGTGAAATAACATAATTAATCCACACAATTGTCAATTAGAATCACTGTTTTGAGATGATGCTGATCTATATATAGTCGTTTTTGTTCTATATATAGAAATTATTCTCACGTTCTTTATGTTCTATATATAGTCATTTTTGTTTTATAAGCAGTACCTGGTGTCTAGGCGATGGTGACCTCAAACGGTAGTCAGAAGGTAAATTAGAGGTCGGTAAAATGTAGTTGCCAGAAAGTTGTGACATAAAGTCTCTTGGTCCCGACTGTGTGCCAGGAATTGGCATCATCGCCATCGCAGGCCTAACCACATTTTGAAACAAGTTAATTAGCATGTATATATTCAACTTTATAAAGTAACAACTTTTGGAGCAAGTGGTTTACGGCGTTTGATCCTCTCAAGAATTCAAATTCAAGTATTGCATCAGATGTTGGTATTGTCCATATAAAAAATATAAAGTAACGATTCTAGTTATAAAACACAAAATGAACTTACAAGTAGGCTCCTTGAAAAGGGCTATAGTTAGATGTAATATTATTCTGATTTTGATCAACAATGATTGGATTATTCATGTCCTGCCCAATATTGGGTACCTGGCTTGCACCAGCTTGAAGTTGTGATGGCTCTCCCACCTAATCATGATATTGGTCATATTCTCAATAAAAAAGATACATATTTGTATATTCTATGAACGATTAGTCATATTCGCGTAAATAAAAATTCAAATATAGAAGTATTGAAATAAAATATTAAAAGTATAAATAAATACTTTAATTATAAGTTTGAGCTTTTAGTTAAATTGATTCTCTAAAAAAGCTTCTGCATAAATAACATACTGGGGATGGAGGTAGGCGGGGTGTCCCCGGCAAAGCAGAGTTGGAGGGAGAGCGTCTGGATTGAGGTGCGAGCATATGGGTGGTAACGGTACCAGGACTTGCGAGAGAGCTCTGGAATGTCGTCCCTTGGGGCAGCCTACAAGAAATTAAATAAAGATTATGAAATATATGTAAAAAATAAAAGAAAACAAGAATTAGCACATGTAAGTCAATAATTTGATCTCATGTTGAAAAGCTTAAACTGGTCCGTGGAAGGCCTAACTAGTATTTCAAGTAATGACTGGCTTCACATCCTTTCAATATATGATTCTTTAACACTCCCCTCATGTGTAGACTGAGTATATAAGAGAGATGGACCCGAGCCTTACGTGGATATGTGGACTTAAATCGGGAGTATCATGACTTAACATAAACTATGCACATATTTTTAACAAACTAAATTTAAGTGATTGAAAATGAAAACAGTTTGATAAAATATATTGTAGAAAATGCATATACATTTCGATCACTGGCTGTTCAGATTGAACGATATGATCCAGATCATCGGACAAGTTGATTAGTTGATCTGGTTCAGACTCAATACTACCCTCCAAATCGGAAGAAGATGATGATTCTCCAGTCGTTTCATGCTCTTCCTCCTCGTAATTGTGCTCCTGATCATTGTTCTCCTCCTGAACAAATTGCTGAATTTACAATTTTAATTTTGCGTATATGGCGGAAAGTAGTAAAGAAAAAAAATGGCAGTTGTCTTGATATTTATCTTACCACAGCATTTGGTGGCTGAGGCTCGTAAGCACGAGCATTGCTGGACTCTCCAATCTCCATCTGGAAACCATGACCAAAAATATTATGAAGATACAAATTTTGAGCAAAAACTGTTCAGTACAGACATAATAAAATGAGAATGATTGAAGACAAAAGTTTGCAGAAAAATATTATATGTTGCTCATATGGTCAAATTTATATTTGATTTTCTAGATAGTTTCATTTATACTATTGAACTTATTAAACTATTGTATTAATCAGTAATGTATAGTTAACTCATCATCAATGAGTAAAGATCTTTACATTGAAGAAACCTCATATAAATTACATCAATGTTCAAATTAATCATTATAGACACATCATTAAACTACAATTATTTTAGACCCTCCAAGACGTCTCATTAAATATATTAAAATTAATTACTTACCACATTCAAGAGTGACAGTCTCATTTCTGCTCAAATCTAGTTTATAAATGTTAAAACATGTAGAAAAAAAATTATTGCACTAGTAATGTATATATGGAATAGTCGATCACTCTCTGGTCTGACTGATTTATTAAATACAAATCATTTTTTTATTCATGCTTAGATCATTCTGTTAATCTACATTTAGTTTACTGAACAGTTTCTAGGCCAGTGAAGTAGGTAAAATTAATTCCTCCATAGACAAATAGAACAACAAAGCTAGGAACTTACCACTCTCTCGTTCACGCGTTTCAGCGTATCTTCAAGAAATTTCTCGTGCATCTCAATCTCGTTTGTTGACATAATTAACTCTGGGTCAGGCTCAAATTTCCTACACAATTACAAAGGAAAAACAAATTTGTTTGTCGATAAGCTAAGGACATAGTAGCAATATATGCAAACAATTTAAATGTGACAAAACAACAAACCATATAACGACAAAGTAAATTAAGAACAATCCCCAATTTAATTGTATCGGACAAGAATTTGACGTGTGTCAATCATGCTTCATCCAAAAGTATGTCATTTTAAGAAAACCGACAGTAAAATGTAACATAGATTACGTTTAAGGATAAACAGATTCATTGAGTTTTCTTTTTTCTTTTTTAAAAATATACTGTCAAAGTAAATACTACATACCCAAATGTTAAAATACTTGTGTGAATCCATACTTGGGCATGCTAAATATTACCACTTGTCGACAACAAAATAAATTACATTGAAAGTAGATCGATCAAGTCAAAAAGTTCCTTTTTGTTCTGTTTATAATAAATATGAAAGAATACCTCTTATATGCATAGCTAGCTAGGTTACAAAACTAGTAAAGTAAATGTGGTAAAATAGGACTATTAAGCTAAACCTGTAGTAAGCTTCTTTTAACTAGCGAGATTTATGTCTTTTTCCTTCACAGAGAGAATATAATTTCAATGGTACGTATGCACCTCTAGCTTGCTTTTGCGCACAGACAAAAACACATATATTATATATGTTAGTGAATGTGAAACCTAGTGCAACATTTCTTACTGAAAAACCAAGTTAACTTACACTCACCGTCTAGGTTTATTGATATGAATTAATCTCTCAACTTGACAACCAAAATTTGTTGAAATAAGTGCCTCAAGTATTCAATATGTTATATTCGAAATGAAAAATTTATCTATAAGCACATAATTACTGCAACAAGTACATAAGATGCATCTTTTACTGCCATCTTATATAACTGAAATAAAATATTTATAGAAATTGACTGTGATTCTGATGCAAAAACAAGTACTCTTGCCCCACTATATGAGTCATATTTTGCGCTTCATATTGGTTTTGTCAGATACAATTTTATATCATTCGACAAAGTTTTTAAGAAAAAAGATACCTAATAATTTGCCTAGAGCAAACCAGGAGATCAGGACAAGATTAAAAACAATAAATCACCTAAAACAAAATAAGCATACACATCGCACACACATAAACAATTTTGTATGCATCTGATAAGAAAAATCAAGCGAAGAAACCAAAATTGGGTCCTTGTAAAGTCGTTAGATATGAAAACTTTAACATAAGAATATATAACAAAAATTAAAAATTCGTACGATATAGTTTTATTGGACCACCTCATGTATTTTAAAGAATAAATCTAGATAGATTAATGTTTAACGAACTTACTTCTTTATCTTCAAGAAAGACTCAAATGCAATAGAAGGCTTCAAATGATGAGTGGTGACTATGAGTAGGGAATTCTCAGAGAAGTTCAAAGAGAGGCAAATGAAAGTAATGCTCAAAACAAACCCTTAGAGAATAGCATTGTACTTATACACTCTATAAAATTCTATGTTACTTTCAAAACCTCTCGGAGTTTGTCAAAAGTATTAGAGGGATTTTTATTTTTAGAAGGCGCGGATAAATTACTATTTCATCATCAAACCTTAAAAGGGAAAGAAGGGGAAAAACAAAGAAAGGCGAAGCCAAACTTAAATTCCGGATTACTTTACTTTTGTGCAATATGTGTGGCGGGCTGTATGTAATATTAAAAAAATTTAGAAATATGATTTGTTTAACGGTAACAAAAGGACACATTAAATTATCATAGTATGTTTTTTTTTTTACTCAAAAATTACATTACAAAGTAGATCTTTAGTATCATATGGCCTCTTACACATAAAGCTTGTTAAAGTTTCACATTTGTTCAAACACAACTCTCATATATCTTACCACACTTGATTTACTATTATAATGAAAAGAACACTAAAAACTAAATAAATTCACACACATAACCTAATATCATATCAAAGAACCTATTCAACTACAACATTATACTTAGTTGAAGGTTCAAAAGCAAAGTTTTACTGCTGATCTCAAATAAATATAGAGCATCTAACATTAATTACATTTTATCCCTACAAAACTTATAAAAAGATTAAACAAAATCTCAACCAACCACGTCAAATAATATTACAAGTGTACACATTTAAACGGACTAAAATATAAACAAAAAGTTGTCTAAATGGCTGACCTAATATCAGCCTGAACTTTTTGTATCTCTTCTTTCAGCCAAGCAATTTCTGCCTTAAGACCCTAATGAAAAAGAAAAGAATTCTTATTGTTAGTGACTGCTCGAAGGAGTTCGTGAGTGATATTAAAAGATAAAGTAAATATGTACTTACAAAAACACTGATTTGGAGGATATTGATGAAGCAAGTTGAAAATTCCATGGCATCACCCGGACAAAAAAATAAATATATAACCACATTAGGTCAATACTGAAGATTTTTAACTTTCAACGAAGAAAATACAATAAAGATCTAACTTCAGTTTATAATGTTGGTCACTAGTCACTACCCCAAAATAATAATAAAAGAGCTTATACATAGAGTTTTTAACCCCAAAAATAAATATTCACACGCACACCCATTTAGCTACTCTTTACTCTGTTTTTGTTTTTTTCAGGGTGAGGGTGTAAATAATGGACAACAATACCTTACATTTTGGTCATTATAAAAAAAAATCCCTTATTAAGGAAAAAAACAAAATACAATTTTTTTATTTGTTACAGCCTAGGAATTTATTTACAACAAGCTATATAGACCTGAAATTTAAATACGCAGGACAAAAAATAATAAGTTGCGTCGTAGGCTTAGTGATTTTTTTAATTAAAAAAAATTGAACGGTAGATTCGTTTTACGGTATTGGATTCATGACAGTCCCTCATAAAATTTGATCATAATCTCATATATAGATACCGTTGGTCTTGAATTTGTTCTTCTGTTTCCCGCTTTATCTGGTTTAAAATCGCTTTCAAGTACTGCAAGAAAAATGTATAAATAAAATTGGGTCACTTGTACATTTAATAACATCTGGTTCTAAAATATTACAAACTATTGTAGGGAGTGTATCAACTTGTTTACAATCAAACTATATATTCTTAACCAGTTTTGAACAAAAAAAAAAAAAGATCTTATTTTGTAATAATAGTTCCAGAATTATTAGATATGAATAAGGAATTAAGAGTTAACAAAAAAAAAACTAAAATGATTCGAGACAGTGAATAAGAAGTTGATTAAGTAGTTTGTTTACCTCTGAATCTGGCAAAGGGCTTCAAATGTGACAGTAGATGACAGACACAAAGAACAATTAATTAGTTTCATGAACATAACCAAATAAAAATCACATTAATTTTCATCAAATATATTAAAGAAAAAGATATAGAACAAAATCTTCTTGAGAGAGAAAGCAAGATCTTAATGTAACATAAAAGGATTGTAATAATAATTCATACAACTGTCTTATCTCATCTGGCAATTCTACGAATCGGGCTAACACATCTTCAATCCTGTATTAAGAATTCAAAACGAGGAGAAATAAGAAGAAAGATGAGACGTAATGTAGGGTTTAAGAAAATATTTCTCGAGAAACACAACCTTTTGTCACCAGAAAAGTGGCTAAGGCGACCAGAGGGAGAAAAGGATATATATGCTACGTCAACATCACACAACACAAACATCTCCAAGGCCTTTTTAATGAGTCCGTTTCTACGCTTGGCGTAGCATAGTTGGCGAGTAGAATCATCTTCCAGATACATCATCACACGGCGAACCATAATTTCCTCTAGGGTGTGACAGAAATGCGCCAAGACCAAGAAAGGGAACTTTTTTAGTATATACGAAAAATATGATTTCAGACCCACAATTGCAATAGCTTAATTGTGGTTCATTCACTGAACTTAACATGTAGAGCTGTTTCTTTATTTAGGTAAATTGAGATACATATCATATTTGCTAAGTTTGTTTGTTTGTTTGGTAAAGTAATTATAATTCATTGTACTCTCCACTTGTTGCCTTGTGAATGAGTAAAATGGATTATGTTTTCCTTTGAACCTTTTTAAGAGGATTCGGTCAACTTTCATGTACGGTACAAAACATGTTTATATTTCCGTGCGCCAATAGGATGAGAGAAAAACAGATTTTCTTCGTAAATAGGACGAAACCAGATTTGAAAGAACAAAAATGTAATGGTGCATGTACCAAGGTGTTGATTAGCTAATGTCACATACAAACAATTTTGAATCATGATTTTACTAATTAATAACATTTAATTTGAGCAAAAAATATGCAAATATCCAAAAGAATATGCATTGATGTACTCTCAATAGATATAAAACCAAGAAAATAGCATCAATGAGTATTTGACGATGCTGCATATCAAGTAGTATAAGTATGATCAACAAATGTATGGCTTTTTCAGATAAAACATATATGTGTACATAATTAATACAATACTTGAGCACATACCGTCCCTTTTATTTCATATGCGCCTCGCTCGAAGTTTTGTAACGTGATTTACCTGAAATAAAAGGAGATCGATGTTAACAACCTTAAATTTATTCTTTACACAACTAATGTGCAAATACCTCCAAGAATATTTAATAATGTCCCTCTGTACAACAATAAAGCCAAATTATAATAATAGCATAAATTTGCATTTGAAGATGTATCTTTAGTTCACAAGTATGATCAACAAAAATGTACGATTTTTTCTGGTAAAACATACATAATCAATGACTGAGCACATACAACCTCTTCATTAGATACACACGTTACTCAAAGAACAAGATTAATGTTTTCTTTTTAAATAAGTTCAAGATCGATGTCAATTATAACAACTTTAAAGTCTATCAAATAGATATATATTAAGATCAACATATGATTTTCCTTAGTATTGTTTAATTTACACACAATTAATATGATAATGCGTCCAAGAATATGCATTAATGTCACTCTATAAAAAATAAAGGCAACAACAAAAACATCAATTTGTGTTTGAAGATGCTGCATATCAATTACGGAGTAATAAGTACGATCAACAAAAAGGTATCACTTTATTCTAATATATAAAACATGTATAATACATTAATTGTCTGAGCACAAACAACTCCGTTATTTCATCCGCGCCTAGCTCGAAGTTTTGTAACTCGACCTGCACTAAAACAAAAAAGGAAAAGTACAAGATCGTTGTTGATAACAGCTTCAAAGCTTTTCGAATAGATGTATAGTTATATATTAACATCAACATATAATTTGCTTCTTAAAATATACTTCATGCCTAATTATGATAAGAAAAATGCTTCATACTATATTTCTATGATCAAGAACAAGTTAAGAGTTTCGTATGCATTACCCTTGTCCTTTACGCCAACTAAAATCTCTATACCATTTAACAATTTCACTTTTGAAGTGTATATCATCAAGCAATGTCAAATATATATTGTTGAAAGTACAACAATATGATTAGTTTGAATATTCATTTAATAGGGCATATGCCAATCGTCCATGAATTTGTCTTCGAATTTTTATGCTCATTCAGGTTCATTTATAAAGTCAATTTGCATTATTTACGTATATTTGTGCAATAAAGTTTGTACACTTAATCTTTCCCTATAATCAACATACATAATTCATTAACAAATTACAATCCAACAAGATATATTGTACTCAGTGTAATTAATTATATCTGCACATAGCTTTATTAACAACACTTTGAAAAACAATTTTTCTCTTATTTACAATTTTTCCAGGTTATTGCAAATATGCAGCACGAAATCGGAAAACACAAAATTCAAATATAGTGTATTATATATATGTATATAATCAGCTGGGAATTAAGAGCCAGAAATGGATGAACCAACTTGATTATTAATCATCAATCGTGCTTGGTGTTCATGGAGCGCTTGACAGTCTCTGCACCTTTTTTCACGGCATCTTTTGCCTTTCCTTTCACGGTCTCATTGGCATTTTGGGTTGCATCTTTAGCCGAACTCATTGCATCTTGAGCTTTTTGCTTCGCCTTGTCTCCCACTTCGTGTGCCGTTTCAGACATCTTCCCAGCCATACAACTTGCCTTTTGGCTCACCTGTATATATGTACATACAATTGTCCCACATATGCATCAATATCTACATGTTTTAGAAGAAACTACAACGAAAAAGATACTAATAACATGACCAAGAATATACACATATATGAGAATAAAAACCTTATCGGTGTCTGAATTTTTTAAAAGTCGTCGGCTAATGACTTTTAAAAATGTTGAAATAGTCCATGAACTTCGAGTTTTGAAATATAAAGAGTTCCCTAACGTTGATCATAAAACTCAAAGTTTATAGAACCGTGGATCTTATTTCGCGGATATATATTGCAGTTTAATGTTATTTGTTAGTGTCAAGCTTAAGAGGAAACCTCATTTTTCACGTTTTCGCCAGTCTTCTTTGCTTCATTTGCCCCAGTTTTTATCGCATCAGCTGCCTTTCCTGTTGCAGCAGAATTTTGATGTGAACTTGCCTACACGCACAAAAATGTTATATAAATTATTTTCCAGTGAATATATATGCTAACAAATTCTGTATATGGCTTCATGTATTCAATTCACTACCGAGATATTGCAAATGTCTTAGAAATCATATGAAAATATTGAACCGTGGTATTTACTAGTTCATTGGTCCAACTAGAACTGACAATTCGGAATTCATGTTAGGTTTTTAAGGGATTGGGTTTTGTTTCAAAAGTCAGATTGCGGTTTTTGCATAGAAATTGTGTGGATTTCCCAACCCAAAAATCTACCAAGTCTATTTCATACAATTGAACTTCAAATGCTCACAGATTCAAGTCAAAATTGACAACTCTAGTTCGACCCATTTAACCAACTTATCTCGAAGTTGTCATGAAACAACAACCTTTATCAATAATATAAGGCTCACCATCTAGCACGAAACTAACATATGGAAAAAACTAAAAAAGACATTTTTTGTATCTATGAGCCAATGTAGAAATAGATGAAGGGATGAGATTAATCTTCAACAAACTTGGAGAAAAAAGTTCATTACAAAAACAATATAGACAATGTAAAATATGATGATTGTGGTAGTAAACTATGAAACTGACATGAATAGATTGAAGATTGGCAGCCGAAAAAGTCCTAGGTTTCCATGTTCTGCGGGCAAATGTTGCACCAAACTTTGGGACGATGCTTGCCATTTTTCTTGATTTCGATCTTCTGTGAACTTTTTATTTGTTTTTGATAATTGATACAATTTGCAGCAAGAAAATGAAATATAAAGGAATTGATGAGAGTGTTGTGTTATTGCTTTTGGAGTGTTTTCCGAATACTAATGGCTACAAATTCAAAATTGTTCTTGACCGTCAACTGAACCTATGGTTTTAGCCATGTACCATGATTTTAGGATAAAACCTAGATATTGTGTTTTTAATTTGGGAAAGAAAAAAATCAAATTTAGTAAAATAACTGTGTATTGAAATGAAGAGAAAAAAAAATGATTAGCTCCAAGACAGTTTGTTTCTTTTTCGATAAATTAGATATATATGGTATCGTTGTAGAAAGGCCTAACATACCGGTAACAGCTAACCGGAGGAGGAAACACGACGGCGAGACGGCGAGGCCGATCCGACGACGAAACAGCAGTTCTGCTGAACATTCCATGGTGCGAGAGAGAGAGAGCTAACACTGACCTAATTTTGACCTAAAGTGTTGGCGGACTAAACTTACTTTATTATAAACTTTCAAAAAAAAATACTCACTTTATTATATACACACTCTTAGTACATGTTTTACTATTAAATAAGGGTAAATTGTTCGACATCATTATGGAGTTGGCCCGAGTAGTTTTTTATATTGGTCTATCCTATATACTTTTTAAAACTTTGGATTTGGTCCAAATGACCTGCTAGTGTTGGTCACTTATCTCCACGTCTGCAAATATGTCACATCATCCTTCCACGTCAGCTTTGGACCAAATTAAAAAAAAAATGAAAAGTCTACCATTTTTTATTTTTTATTAAAAAAAATGGAAAGTCTTCCACGTAAGTGACCTTCCACGTCAGCAAATATGCTACATCGCCCTACCAACCGCCATGTGTTTGCTGCTGGAACCCCTAGAGCTGCTGGATTTGCTCCATAGTCCAAAATATCTTCTTCTTCCTCCAAAAACAAGTCTTGCATTCATTGTTCCACTGATGCAATTGTTTTCCTTGCCATTGATGAACCAAAGAAACCTGCATCCTGCTTCTGCACCCTAACCGCCAATGAATCAACCAAAAACCATAAGACACCCTTCTTTGCTTAACGCGCAAGTTACCAAAACCCTAATTATGTTTGTCACAAACAATAAACTCGTAACCTACGAGAGAGACCGCTATACATATACGTAACCATGGTTAATTTCCTTTCAAAAAAAGACTCAAATATTTGAATATCCTAATTATCCCTAACCATTTTGGTATTTTTACTAGTTTTTTACTAAATACAAATTCTATTGTACCCATTATTTATTTATTTTATTTAAGAAATTTCTAGACTTTGTCGGTGGGTTTATAGCAATTAGCAAAGCAAATAAGGTCTAACCTAGCCGTTACACTGCACCGGCGGTATTTGACACTTTGACCGCGTCAAAATGACGCTACTCGTAACTCAGCTCCACCGCCTTAAAAATAGCCGTTACCAATCACCACCGCCTCAAC
>JAYMTF010000904.1:0-28451 GCA_036897485.1 Pelargonium nanum | reverse complement strand
TGTAGCTCAGGAGGAAGCTGTGTTTTTCTTTCTTGCAGCTCCAAAATTGGACCGGTGTGTTTTTCTTGCAGCAACATCCAGCTGCGCTGCAATGATGTAAAAGACCATGGTGCCCCCAAATCCAAAATCATAGATAAATTTTCTCTATCAAAATATGGAAAACTCTTGCAAAATTTGGGCTTAATTAGAGCATACTTAAGAAAAATATCTAACATGTCTACAAGGTAGAAAACACGCTCTAAACACGCTCTAGTGTATCAAAGTTGATTGAATTAAAAGATGTACGTCAGGTTTGGAGATTAGCTTCCTTGAGAGTATTGAGGTCACCATCAAGGCCATTCCACCTCCGGGGTGAGGAGCAAATGTAAGACCCACGGGTTTGAGTATCAGGGTCGCCTCGTTAGCAAGAGGTTTCCTCTTGAAAAAGGAACCAAATACTAGCTCCTTGCCCGATTTCCTCTTTTCCTCCTTTTCGAGAAAGACTTCACATGTGCAACGAGAGGCGCCCCTTCCTCACCCGTTTTCTTCTTCCCCGAGGAAGACTCCCCTTAAATGGCAGGGGCCGGGAACGCGATGAATGATCTTCTATGCCTCCCTCTTCTTCTTACTCAGCACTACTCTACGAAGCCTTCACAACCAAGAAGACTCAGGGTAATCCCATGTCGGGGTAACGATCTTCTTCGATTGCGATCGAGTAGGGCTGATCTAATAAGGACACAGGTCATGCTCAAGACGAGTTCGAACAAAAAATCAACATCGCCAAATGGATGGAATTCAACCAACAAGAAGTTACAAGCTGGTAATGAAAAAGTCCCAAAACAACTAGCACATACAATTGAGAGCAATCCAACAACCATCAACCGTCTTAAATAAAGCTTATGTGCAAGGCGTTCTGCTCATTAATTAATTTGACTTGACAAAAATTCTTTGTCGTGAAAAACTATAACTTCTAAATACATTTTTTTCGCAACAAATTGAAATTACATCACCTTTTTTTTTTTGGCAGCTAAATTTGAAGGACTTAATGCCTCCCCTGCGATGCTCGAAGGTCATGCATGAGCTCCAAAGCTTACTTGGCGCCCGCGAACAACGCCCCAGTGAAAAAAGAGCCCAACTCACAAGTGAGACCTAAAGCAGACCCTTATCGACAACCAACTATGCATTGTCACTAGGCAGAATTAATTGTGAGTATAAATACACATTCCTTGGTACGGAAAAGAATTTAGAATTTGAGTCATTCATTGCTATCAACTAATTTTTCTCTCTAGAAACGCTCTCTAACTCTTATAGTTTTCGGACGGAACTTACTCTCATGTTTGAGACGGTGTCCTGAAATATATATGGGGTCTACGTTAACTATTATCTCGTGCAAGCTACATGCATGTTCCCTACCCCAAGATCCGAGAAACTCTCAAGAATATTGAGACTCATAACATTTTAAAGAAAAATTTCTAACACGTGGACAAGACAACAAACACATTCTAGTGCACTGAAGTAGACCGAGTCAAAAGAGTCGCATCACTCACTATAGACCCGTATTTTTATTCATAGTTTATAATATGCATGAAAATAAACATATAATTCAAAAAATTTACCAGAGTTGCTTTTACTGCTTGATTTAGTACTATAGGCTGTATGAAATTAAATTAACCTAGTTAATTCAAACGACAAAAACACTCTTTCATGGATCCTACCACAGTAGGCATATCTTCAACTCATTGTGTCATTTTCATACAAAGACAATGCTATGATAGAGATAGCACACAGAGTCAGGTCTTGAAATTCTGAACAAATGAATGTAGCCACAGATCCATGTTTAGAAGTCAAATTTTTTACAGTGTCCTTTTATCTCTGTGCTTAAAATTTATACCAGTGTTTGTTGAAGATTTTTGCAATAAATACAGAATCTCGTACCATATATTTCTTGAATTCTTCACATCATGACATTCTGAAAGATGAAAAAGGAGCCAATTTGTTTGACCCAAATGAAGCCAATTTGTTTGATTATAGTACGATGAATTGTAATTTGCTGCTAGTCACGATTAATAAAGTAGGGTTAAGATCGTTTTAGTATAATTAAGTAATGATGTTGACATTATTATAGGCTGCAATAATTTTTATTAATTCTTTGTTGGGCACATATATGGACGGTGGTATATATTCGTTGGAGGTAGGTGTAGCCTCCAAACTGACTGATTAGGAAAAACAATAATTCCTGTTTTAGTAGGGTAGTATTGAGTAATGATGACCCTACATATAAATTAAGAAAAACATAAGTGTACAAATTTAGTGCACATACGTTCATACAATAATACCGCTTCAACTCACTTCCTGCTGACACATGACGTTTGTGTATATGTTTGTGCTCTTCTTTAATCACGTATATGTAAATTAAATTTGCACGCTCGAACTCGACTAAGGTATTGATCGAGAGTGTTAAGCAGGGCAATGAATATGTGTGTGTGGATGTGTATATATTAACATGTAATAGAATGGTACATTGCTTCACATTGAGTATGATAAATCCAGTAAAGTGGCATGTACATAATAATCAATAGACAAAAATCAAAATATTGAGATATTGAGAGAATCATATACTATGCCATCTAATATTAGCGGAGGTAGGGGTAGACTATAGTAGGCAAAACTCCATTCTTTCTTAATAAATAACCGAATTTTAGTGGTTGAACTGATGTTAATATCATGTTTAGTGGTGAAAGTCCGTTTTCACACATCTAAAACCTAAAAAAAAAAAAAAAAAAAAAAAAACTAAACAAAACACACCCTTCCAGTTTCGACGTTTGTCTTCACCACTTATTATACCATTCAATTATCTAGCTACTTATATATAAAAATTATAGCAAATACAAAACATACAATATATATATATATATAGTCCAAAATACATATATGGTACGCATGCAAGTCTTGTTCACAAAACAGCAAATGAAATCCACAACCAAACATACCATAATATGGAATGCACATAAACACCAAACACAGTTGTACACAAAACCTTGTCCTCCAACTCTAGCTCTCGTGGTGATCAAGGATTATAAAACATGTCACCAATATCAGAATCTTGATGATCACTGCAAATACCTTCTGATGATCTTCTTCCACAGTGAACAACAACAGCCCTTTGATTGAAACTATGATCATGATCACCAAATGGCATTTCACAAGCATACCTTATGAGATCAGCATTAGTAGCATCTAGCTCCTTCTGTAGCTTAATGACCTGTCTCTGAAGGACAGAGATAGCCCCAACACAACCATACACTGGATCTTTCAATCTTGCCTCAGCTTCATAGGCTAGAGAGTTGACAGCATCTTCTCTCTGGTGTGGGAGGATTTCACTGAGGATCTTGCTCACATTGCTAGCACCAAAAACCTTGTGAACATGAGCAAACTTCTGAGGCTCTTCCGCCGGAAAATAGGGTGCGAATACACATTCCGGCCTGCACTTCCTCCTCAAGAACTTGCAGGCCGCGCACGGTGAATTCGAATAATAGCTTGAAGAACAAGCCATTGATAATGATAAATCTTGATTCGCTGAAACAGAAGAAGAAACAATATTATGCACTAAAAAAAACTAGTGATCTGTGACGAAAATTTTCGTCACAAATCATGTACTGAAATTTCTTACAAAATGCAATCTGTGATGAAACTGTGACAGAGATAATCTTGATTCGCTGCAACAGAAGAAGAAACAATATTATGCATGTGTGCACTTAATTTTTTTTTTAAAATGGCTAATAATGAAGTTTATAGGATGTTGCACAAGAAGTTGACTTAGTGAAGCTTATTTAGCCGACAAAATCTTTTTCTTCTTCTTCTTTATTTTGCAGGTTTCAAGAAATGTATAACTAGGGTTATGATCGCCACATATTTTCCATGATTACTGAAAGACAAGAACTGCATGCATATCTTCTTTTCAATGATCTTTCTTTTACCACTTTTGAAAAATAGTCTTTCTTGAATTTGAATACCATGACCATCTGAAATATACATAACCAGATTCATATATATTTCATAAGTTTACAAAAATACATCAAGTCAAGGCGATTGCTTTCTCTTGAGGTCTCAAATTCGAGCCTCGATTGTTACGTTTACTGATAAAAGAAAAAACACAGAACACATCAAGATGAAGGAGTTTTTGTCTCATCATCCTCCTTTGATTTCTCTCCACAAAACTACAAATAATATATCATAAATTTCTGTGCACTGTTTCCTCTAATAAGAACCCTAAATCACCTTCTTTACTCTTCCAATTTTAACCTAAAATCCTCCAGCTAGCTAGTTTACCATTCATTTTCTACTTAAATATTCACATAAGAAACAATAGAGATGAAGAACACAATGTTTTCTTCTGCTATATATACACTTACCTGAAGAAATTAAACAAAGAAAGAATATTAATTACTATATATACCTTTATTTTCCGGATTTGGGCAAGCCTGAGTGTGTTAGATTGTTTTGGGAAATGAAAAGAACACAAAGAATTTGGTGCGATTAAGATATAGTAAAAGAAGAAAATGGCATCATAGAAGGCGAAAGGGAAAACCCTAGATGCATGTACAGAGAGAGAAAGGTCTGAAGATACAGAGACAAAAGATATAACAATAATAATAGGAAGAAGACGAAGATGGGGAGAGAAAAATAATAAAAAGTGGGGCAGAAGAGCATTTAGTGAGAAGAACTATAAAGCAAAAAGAGGCAATACTGCCAATAAATAATGAATATAGGGATGTATACAAGGAAAAACAATGAACATCTCCTCATTGCTTTTATAATCCTACTAATAATAGGGTCATGCACTCTCTCAACCCTCAAATGCCTTTATTTTACATATTATACATAAGGGTGTTTTTAGTTTACGTGCAGTTCGAGACTGGTTTCGGACAGTTTTAACGACACGTCTCTCATATCAGTCTAGTGCATTTAAGAAAAAGTTTACTGGCAAATTGTCTTGACCACCAAAATTACTCAATGAAGTACTTCATAAGTCTTTTGATTTACCAAGAAATTGGTTCATTTTATTGAATCTTATTTATATATGAGAAAGTTATACAACATGTCTTATAATTTATAATTAAAGAGTGTATAATATTTCATAATGAAATGATGTGTTGAGAATTGAGATTTGACATTGTCAATTTTCTTATTATTAATTAAATTAATCATTCCACATAATGAAAACCCATCCCCTTTCTCCATTCCTTACTCCAAAAACTACGTACCTCAATCAAATTCACTCAAAATATGCCATGCGTATATAAAAAAAAGGCATGGGTAAAAGATAATGGGTTTAAAGATGGTCATGTGACCAACACGTGGCTTAAATTTTGAACATTTATGTTAAGCTTAATATATTGCAGTCAAAACGAAAAGATTGATACCTCGATCAAAAATAAGTTATATTCTTCGAGACGATAAAACGATACCCAATCAATGTCATCATCCCTAATAGTAATCAGAACTACATGATCTAACGCAGTTTTGGTTTAATTAGTAAAAGAAGCATCATATATATTTTTTTCAAGAAGCGTCATATTAATTAGAGTATCATAATGATCAATTGGCGACGTTTTCTTTGTCTAATTCTCTACCATCTAATTCCTATCATAATTGCAGTTTTATATTAATGCATTAATAAAGTATAGCATGTTGATGATTAGTTATCATATTTATATAATTGCACTGTACCATCCATCAAATAATAAATTGGATTTTCTTATTTGCTGCTCCACATTAGATTATCCAATGATGATCAAATTATATATATTATAAAGAAAAATTGTGGTTATGGGTACTACGAATGCTACATCTATAGGATGTATATGAATCTGCTGAGTGTTATCAATTACGGGTTCCATTATTGGATTTTCAGGAGCTTATATATATATATATATATATAATATTGTAGCTCTGAAAACTATTGATCACCTTTCAAAAAATCAGATGTCTCCATGAAACATCGTTTTATGCATTCTATTATTGAACTGGACATATATATATATATATATATATAGATTGTTTACAGGTACGTACAGTTTACTACTGAAATATATAAATATATCAACCATGAATTGAAGATGAAAAACGTACCCTGACAACAAAAAAAACATCATTATGTGTATTATTTGTCTGTGAAGTTTCAGACCAAAAAAAGACTTAGGTCTGAAGTACTATATGAACCACATAATTTTCAGACGAAAAAGAGGCTTTGGTCTGAACTATATGAACCACAGACGATGAGCGTATACCAAATTCTCAGCTGATTTTTGATCTCTAGCTCTTACAACTTTTCTTATCTCAAAGTATACACAACCCTGAGGCTGACAGTAATATGTGACATGACGACAATACGCAACTTGTTATATTCATGCATGCGATGCGGTGGCGTAGCCAGACTTCAAAGGAAATATGAACATAAACTTTTAGACAATATCATAAAAGTTGAAGGTCAATGACCATGCAATATTAGTTTAAACAAATTGTGGGTAGTCTATCAATATTAGTTTAGCGTAACTATGTGGTAGTTTTTCACGATGATTCACAATATATACATGTAATGGGCCGGGGTTTAAAGGAGCTAGGGTGGGGTGTTGGCTACTACAGCCTTCCCTCGCTCCGCCTATACATGCATGTACACAATAATTAATATTCAAACACTCAAAGCGATAACATTAATTTTAAATAAGTGGTTGAAAAGAATAGAGAGATTGAATTGAACATATATTTTGTCAAGTCGAGCTCAAATAGTTAGTCAAAGACTCGACCCATGTACACCCATACTCTCTCAGATTTTTGTGTTCCAAACAATTGATACTAAATCATTGAACTTTGACGGTAAAGTGTCAACAAATATTAACAATTAAAATGCAAACATATGAACTTATATTAGTATAGTGTCCATTAGTGCAATACCTTCCAAGTCGACATACCAAATCCTAATCAGTTCATTAACATGATTAAACAAGTTCTTATACCATATTTGGAACAATATTATATTCAATATTATCATTGGCATATTCCTTCAAGCATGCGTATTATAAAGTAACTCTCAAACCACACTTTTCTTTATTCTCCTTTTCTTATATGAAAAATGAAAAAAAAATATTTAAATATACATATACGAGACTGCGAAGTTTGAATATCGATTTACCAGACATTTGATGTACTAAAATTGTAAATAAAGTATACACTAATTAAGAAAGCAATAAGCAAGACATTAGATTTATTTGTTGTCTAATTTCTACTCATACAATAATGCAAAATAACAAAATAAAATATAAGTTGAGCTTGGTTTGGCCAAATAATTATTAATGAAATCCATATCTTACAAGTTCCCCCAAGTTTGCTTCCTTCCAAGATGATTGATTGTATCACTAGGCATTTTTCCAAAAATGCTATTTGTGAGAGTCAATAATTTAGATTATATAAGAAAATGAGGCAATAGGACAAATGCATCAATCATTGCAAATCATATGTTATTTTTGTATATAATAATATAAATATAGATTTTAATTTGATTTAGAGGTGGGGTCTGGCTAAAATAATGAGTTAGGTAAAATGGTTACCTCCTCCAAAACTATATTATTCAAATAACCTCCATTTTTTTTATAAAGAAACCTCCACTTTTTTTAATCTTCACACTTTATATTTATATATAATAAAAATAAAAATATAACACATATGAAGAATCTTCAATAAACGCTTATAGATTGCACAAGCATTTGTATATGAAAACATTAGTCGGCACAATTATTTTCTCTATTAAAGACTAAAAGTACTACCCATGAACTGATCTTCATCATTGATAATTGGTGTATATACATTTATATAGCACACACTCTCTCTCTCCTTAAGGTACATGAATCTACAAATAAATGTGCATACATGTGTATATATTATAAAATCCATGCATAGTGCACACACTACTCTTTTAAATATTTTTTCGTTTTTAATAGTGAAACCCACAATCTCCTATTATTGATCACACATTTTTTTTTAAGTATTATCACTTGGGCCTTGGCTATATTGTATGATGTGTCATGATAGTTTTGGGTAATCTGGTGGAGAGCTAGTATACACTATCTATACTTTGTATTGTACGAAAATATATATAAAACAAATGAGAGCAAGTAGTCTCATCCAAGACAAAAAATAAAAAATAAAATCGAGTAGACGTTTCGCCGCGCCCACAAATTTATTGAAACATGAATGTTAATTTATGAGGTGACATCACCTCATTGTCATGACTGAGTCTCAGTCACTCAAAGTTTAGCTGAGATCATTTTCTCAATACAATTACTCTCTTCATTTCAAAATTGCATGTTATATATATATATTACATTTTTTCTCAAAATAAGTGTTTTATATTTTATTTTAAGAAATTAGTTATAAATGAATTATCAATGTTATTGATCATATAATAACTTAGTTAGTATTTTTAGAGTTTGATACATATATGAAGATACAAGTATATATATACAATACTAATAATTTTATTTTATTTTTTTCAAAAATAAAAACACTTTGACGACTCTCTTTTGACTCGGCCAAATGAGCACACTAGATTGTCTTTGTCTTTTTGTACACATGTGAAGGAATTGTTTTGAAAATGTTTTCATTCTAAAGCTTAAGTGAAGGAGCTGGAGACTCGGACAACTCCTAATGCTACCTCGTCATGTATAACACACCGATATGTATTTCGTATGGACTGAGTATTTATTTCGTTATTACGAGCACTAAACTGCTGAGAGAAGTAGAGAAACAAAAAGTACTATGGGCCGGGCTCGAGTTGGAGGTCTGCGAGTTTTGGGCCTAACCTGGTTGGATTTTTTTGAGGATATTAAATTAATTACCTAAATAGTTAGAACTATTTGCGTAAACCGCACTTCGAGATTTAAAGTTTAGACTTGTATGTGCTGATTTCAATTTACTCTAACCCATTCCCTCTTTTTTTAGATCGCTTTTTATCCTCTTAACTTTCTTGTAAATTTTACAAATTTTAACTATTTTCAGAAAAAAAAATTCAAACCTCTGATCAGTACGGTCCTTTGATCCAGGTTAGGGTTTTTCAATTTTCTGCCGACAATTCGATTTCTTTTCTGTTCGATCCACGTTTTTATTTTAGGTTTGAAGAATTTATTCATAATCATGTTGATAATTAGCTTTTTTTTCCCTTGAATTTGCCCCAATGTGATTGAATTGCGTTTTCTGCTGTATCACTTGAGTGATGCCAATTCCTTGATCATATAAATTTATGGAATTTGAGCTAATTTTGGAGCTTCATTTTCTGGTTCTCAATTTGGAGTTTAAGATTATCTTGTTGATCTCTGTTGCAAAGAGTAATGATGGGGGTTTTGTTTGTTTTACAGGGATTGAGCTGCTGAAAATGTGTAGATGTTTTTGTTAACGTTGTAGTAAGTTATCATGGCTGGTTTGGAGGAGTTAAAGAAGAAACTTGTGCCTTTGTTTGATGCCCAGAAGGGTTTCTCTGGTGAATCAAGTTTGGACCCATCTGATTCGTATATGGTAAGATTTATCCATTTTGGAATCAATTTACAATAATATACTGTTAATTTTGAGTGAAATTGAAATTTAGTTGCAATTGAATGAATTTTATGGTTTGTTATGGTAACCACTCAATGAATTGTAATATAAATAAATCAGTTGCAATTGAATTCAATTTCATATTACTTTCCAAATTGAGCATACAAGAGATGGTAGGTATATGATTCTAAATGTATTCCTAATAGAGAAATTGCTTCTTTTTATTGAGTGCAGTTGTCAGATGGTGGAACAGTGAACTTACTGAGCAGGTCATATGGAGTGTATAACATTAATGAGCTTGGGTTGCAAAAATGCACAACATCGCCTGTAGATGAAACAGACCATAGTGAGAAGACATTTCAATGTGCCTCTCATGAGATGAGGATTTTCGGAGCCATAGGCAGTGGTGCAAGTAGTGTTGTTCAAAGAGCTATCCATATACCCACTCATAGAATCATCGCCTTGAAGAAGATTAATATCTTTGAGAAGGTCTGCATTTTGCAATATCTTCTACTTTTTGCCAGTGTAATTAGAAGTTGCACCATACTTTAGCTGAGCTCATTAACCTACTGCTTCACAAGTATTTTAACTCCATATGTTTGGCAGCAAGCTTGAGAAAAATGTTTCATGGTGTAACATGTACATCTGGTGTTTAAAAGATATAATATAACTTGTTTGTTTGTAATAATTATAAAATATATTCAGTTTGTCCATTGAATTTGAAATTGCCGCTTAAAATACCTTACTTATAAAATTGGTATAAAATTGCCCATCATGGTACAGATCCATTTCCCGTAAAGTAAGAGGCTTTTATATAAAAAAACCTATCCTTTTTGTAGTAGTTAAAAAGGATATTCGATGCGACTAAAGTGAATATTTGCTTACACAAAAATAAACTCATCTCCCTTTCGAGTATGTCTTGTTTGTATACCTAAGGATTAGCATTTGCGAGTGTTTATGTCCTGCCTGTTTCATTAAGTATGGAGAGACAACGTTGTAGGGATTGATTATCATTGGAGGTATTCTTGCTTTCTACCTTATGTTTAAAATCTAAAAGCCTATGCTTTTGATTGTTCTACAACGTGAAATAATACAAATAAATAAGAAATCTCAAGCTTGAAAATAACCAAGTTCTGCGTTTTGCATGCATGTTCATGATATATACCTATAGACTGTAGGCCCGTAGCTATAGCAAGACAGTTTGAAGATGCAAGTTCCATCTTAGAAGCTGTATGTAAAAGGCTATTGGCTTACTTTTCTTATATTTGCTTATTAGGAGAAAAGGCAACAGCTTCTTACCGAGATACGGACACTGTGTGAGGCACCATGTTATGAGGGTCTTGTGGAATTCCATGGAGCATTTTACACTCCAGACTCTGGGCAGATAAGCATAGCTTTGGAGTACATGGATGGAGGATCACTGGCAGATGTCTTGCGAATACAAAAAAGAATTCCGGAACCAGTTCTTTCATTTATGTTTCAGAAGCTCCTGCGAGTAGGGATATTTGTGCTTTTTCAGCTAGGATTTACTCATTCCAGAACCTTGATTCCTGCATTCTTTTTAGCCCATGATCATATTTCTTCTTTCTTTTATTCTTCTAGGGACTAAGCTACTTGCATGGAGTTAGACATTTAGTTCACAGAGACATCAAGCCTGCAAATTTGCTTGTAAATCTAAAAGGAGAGCCAAAAATAACAGATTTTGGTATAAGTGCTGGCCTAGAGAATTCAATGGCTATGGTGAGTGATATATACAACTTTTGTTTTTCTTCTCTCGTTTCCTCAATCTCCATTTAATGCAACTCATCTTGAATTGGTGATAATTCCTTCGTAGTTATCCTTAAACACTGATGTGAATGTTATAGAGTTACCGCTAACTTGTATGTGAATGTAACTTTCCAGTGCGCTACCTTTGTTGGAACTGTAACTTATATGTCACCTGAGCGAATTCGAAATGAAAATTATTCCTATCCAGCTGATATTTGGAGCCTTGGTCTTGCACTCTTGGAATGTGGTACTGGAGAGTTCCCTTATACAGCTAATGAAGGACCTGTAAATCTGATGTTGCAGGTGACATGAAGATGTTTTTGCTATACTCTATTTCATATGTTTTAGATTTGCTTCCTACTAATTTCAATAGTACAATGACTGGCATGTCATGTTTTCTGTTTTGCTACCAAAACTAATGGTTCTTCATGGCAGATCTTAGATGACCCATCACCATCGCCATCAAGAAATAGTTTTTCACCGGAGTTCTCCTCATTTGTTGATGTTTGTCTGCAGAAGGATGCAGATGCTAGGCCAACTGCTGAGCAGGTGAGTAAATGGCAAACCCTAACTACAAACATTAAAAGAGTAGATTTTGGTGGTGCATTTAGACTACCCACAGTATTTTTACTTCTTATTAAACTTTATATAGGGTATAAACGTCTAATTGAGTAGTTTCCTTCCCAAAGAATCGTGATTATAAAACATTTAGATATTAGCTTGTTTTGCCGATTATGGTGACATCTTCATACCACCCAAAGCTGGCAAATTGTGTGTTTGCATGCTGACTTGTTTATACTAGTAGCCCATACCAACAATTATTAATTTATTATCGTCGTAGACTTAGGGTTTCTTTCTTTTCTGTGAGATATTATGTAAAAATGCTAAGCTGCACATAGCTGTTTGACCATGCTAACTGGTCATTTACAAAAAGGAGAAGATTACCATGCATTAGATCAGTATAGATATGTATCTAACCAGGAGGCTAATATGAACCTAGCTAGATCTCAAATTCAGCTCCACAATACAGCAGCTGTAGCCTTGTAAGTAACTCTGGCTTTTTTCAGAATGTTCTAGATTACTCTGCATACCTGAAGCATGTATACTTGTCTATTTCGAATCAACTAGTTATAGTTGGCTTTCTGGACTGTGAACGCTTTATCACATCTTTTTTTCATTCTTGCCTATTGGGTCATTATATTGAATATGTGGCGGAGAAGGAACAAACTTGTACTACTTTGTATGTGGGAGAGTTCATAAAAAAAACCTTATTAACTTTGTATTGCACCATGTTATTTTCTCATGTCTATCATACACTTTTCTGAATCTTGACTTAGACTATAGGATAATTAAGTGCAAATTGAACCTGACATTCTGTGTTGGATTTCTCGAACTGCAGCTTCTTTTGCACCCATTTATTACCAAGTACGAGCATGCCCAAGTGGACTTAGCAGCATTTGTCCGGAGTGTTTTTGATCCGACACAAAGAATGAAGGATTTGGCAGATGTGAGTACATAAAAAGTTTTCAAGCGAGTCATTAATGTGCGTTAACATTTGGATGTTTGAAGAGGTCAAAAAGCTCTATTTAAATTGAGTTGGTCTACGATCCAGCAAGCCTGGAACTTGGTAGTTGGTAGACACATCCAATGAAGACCTTTTCATGTGGAAGATAAACCAACATATCTAAACAATTTGTTGCACAACAAAGCATGTCTTCAATCATCTTTGAAGTCCCCGGCTTGCTTGAAGTTTGTTTGTTGAGTTGTGCTGAATGTATAGATGATAGGTTGTAATGGTCCATTACAGAGTGAATTTTTTTTTGACACATTTTCATATTTTTCTCCACCATCTATGTAGTGGTCCAGTTTTCTCTCTCTCTCTCTCTCTCTTTCCATATAAATTGAACTTCCTACATGTCATTTTTGTCGAGTGTTTAAGTAAAAAATTATATATTGCCACTGAATTTGGTTATTTATATAAGGGGAAATGATTTGCCTGGAAAAGGATCCTTTGAATTCAAATTGCTTTGGATCCAAAGGTCTGTTGTCTTACTGGCAAAGCTGTGCCAGCATGGGGAGGTTGTAAAACTATTGTTGGATGAGAGGTTGTAATTGTTCAACTTTGGCTATGGTCATGTGAACATCTTTTGCTGGTATCTTTTTTCAAGTTTACTTAATGATACTAACTCATGCTTACTTGGCCAGATGTTGACGATACACTATTACTTGCTTTTTGATGGGCCAGATGAACTTTGGCATCATACGAAGACCTTATACAAAGAAGGTTCAGTTTTCAGGTAATGATCTATACAGTATATATCCAATTTTATTGTATTAATGGCACCAAAGTTTTGGTTTAGCTTGTAAGAAGGGCTTCAATTAGAGATAGGAAGAAGGGCTTCAATTAGAGATAGGAAATATGGTTTTGGTGAATGATTGATTATTTAAAGTTCTAAGACAACAGTTTGTTTTATTTGCACATAATGTATTCTTTTACTTTTTTACTAAGCCAACTTGTTCCTTCTTTTAGCTTTTCGGGGAACCAATTCACCGGTCCAAATGATATCTTTGCAACCTTGGCAAACATTCGGACTACATTATCTGGTGACTGGCCTGCAGAAAAACTTGTGCATGTAGTGGAAAAACTTCAGTGCCGTGCTCATGGACAAGATGGAGTTGCAATTCGTGTATCAGGATCCTTTATTGTTGGTAATCAGTTCCTTATCTGTGGAGACGGCGTACAGGTGGAAGGCTTGCCAAATTTTAGAGATCTTTCCATTGATATTTCAAGTAAACGAATGGGAAAATTCCAGGAACAGTTCATTATCGAACCAGGCAATCTCATTGGGCATTACTTCATAGCAAAACAAGAGCTTCATGTTATTCATTAGAGAGGTGAGAATCAACTCCTGCAAATCCAGCACTTATATTGAACTTGTTTTCTCTTTCCTAGCACTTCCCTTATAACTTACTTTCATTTTCCCTGTCCAGCTAGAGAACATTGAGGCTGACTCACTCGAACTCGAGACTGTATAGTTCTATTTCGAGGAATTGAAAGCACTCTTTTTGGGCATCAATTGTTTCTCAGCTGGGAGTCTCAGTCTCACCATACCTCAAGGTTGTAGAGTATGGTCATTGTGGTATAGCCTCAGTCCGGCGAAGAATTTAGTATTTAATGTAGTTAAACTAAGTGTAACATACTGTCTTAATTATTAGTACAAATAAAAGTATCAGTGTTTTAACATGTATTTATGGCTGAGTACATTTTTCTTGACGTACCTAGAACCATTTTATTTCATGCCACCGAAATTCTCAATTGAACTACCCATGTTAAAGTAATATATCTGTTTAAACCCGTGTCGTGTTCACATGAAATGACTCAAATGGGCAGTCTTAAACATCTCCCACACATGAAAGAACTGTAATTCAAAAACTAAGACACATCTTAAAATGTACAATCAACTGATCAAGCACTTTGGCATCTTTCAGTTTGTCATTTATCCTCATATACTAAAGAGGTTTCAAATGGAGGAAAGTATGTTTTGAAAGTGCAGTAAAGCCATTAAGTATCCCCAGTATGTTCTTTACATTTCGATCCCCTGCAAGATCTCAGACTAAGACCGTTCAGCCGAAGGATCAACGATTGGGGAGTGACTTGCCATAAAGAATCGCCAGCGCACCTGCTTCACAGAGAAATCTCAGCAGATCAACATCCTATACAGAATGTACTTCTGAACACGAGTAGAACCGACCCAGGGAATGAATAAACTCGTTTTACGAGGCTGCTAAAAAGTAATCTCGAATTGTTTTCTTCTTTAGAGAGCAAGGAGGGTTCAATACAGAAGATGGGCTTTTCAGTGCAGCTTCAGGGGTTTTCTCAAAGGTTTCTTGCAACTCAAAGTTTGATGAATGCTTCATCTTGTGGGCTTCAGGAGTACTGATTTTAGGCATCAAGATCGGATTAAATGACATTTTTTGCTGCTCTGCTTTATCGGACAAAGTGTTGGAACTCTTTGTGAGATCTTGTGGTTCCTCGTTCATTACAAGTTCTCTACATTCCTCACTTGGAATTGCCATGACTCTCCTTCTAATGGAAGATGAGGATCTTGTGCTTGTGCAGTCATTGCTCTGAATGTTCCAAATGCGAACCTGAAAAAAATCAAAGAAACTGAGATGTAATAGATGTAGATACAAATACAAGGCAACAATCAGCATCCAAATTGAAATGGCTTCTTATATTAGAACAAATAACACCATATCATACACATTGTAACAAGTATGGTTTATTTATTTGGCCTCCCTTGCTTACCGTGAAATCATCTGAAGCAGTTGCTATCTTTCCAACCTCAAACGGGCACCTGCAAAATAAGATTAGGAAAATGATTAATTGTCCAAACAATGCCTGAACAAAGTACCATTGGCTTAAATTTTTTACCAATCTACTGCTGTTACATCTCCATCATGGTTCGTCAAGGTGATGGGATCCTCTCGAGGCTTGTTCACCTGCGATTGACATGACTCATATTATATACTAAACCAAAAGTTAGGAATGGGTGAGTAGGAGGTAGTGGACAGATGAGAAAGCATAAAGGGCCCTTACCTGCCATACATAGGCCTTTCCATCACTAGAACCACTGAGTATGTGAGCTGCATCAGGACTAATTGCTGACTGCAATGTTCAAATTGTAGCAGAGAGTAAGACAAAGCAACCTCTAAGATGAAGAATTTAATTCTAGGGCACAAAGAACCAAGGCACACCTTTATATAGAATGATTCTATTCTGCCTCCGGAGAAAGAATTGATAGAACCTTTTTCAAGCTGGAGTACATTGTACAGATATATTCTGGTGTAAAAAAAAAAAACATCAATCCAAAATTTTATATTCTCTAACACTGGCATCAAAACAATATTTGCAAGTATACTATTTCAAGGATGGGTGTTTTGAACTAGGGACAGCATTTTGTCTCAGTTTTGCACCAAAAAGAGTATCAATTACCAGACTGTTCAACTCATGGGGCTTAAAATTTGTGAGCACATGTTAACTACTAGCGAATCAGTCTTTGAAGGGTAAGATGCTAGTTACAAAAAGATACCTATTGTCCATGCATGAAGCTGAAAGAAAGACCCCACTTGAATCTTGGGACAGGCTGCAAACACCATGTAATCTCCTCTCCTGCAATGATACGAGGATATCAAAAATATTCTTAGAGCTCAGACAGTTGGATTTAACTGTTAGACATAATTATATCTATTGCTCTAGATACTTCTGGCTATATAAATGAGTTCTTGGTAGAACAAAAGTAAATATATCCAACCATTGTCGTAGGCACTAATCCAAGACCGGTTAGTCAGATGCATGACAAATCAAGGTTCATCTTGAAACAATTTTTCTTTCTTTTCTTTTTTCCCAGATGGCATTGTAGTAAAATTAGTATCAAGAAACTTCACACTAACCTTTTCACTTGAGCCAGGATGCGGGCTTGTCTGAGTGACTGCAGTTTTCATATTTCTGGTATCCCAGAACTTCAAAGTGCTGAAACATATGGGTAAAGAAATAGTGTTAGACTGTATCAAACAATGACATCAATATCAGTATGACATCTACATAGCTTTAAAGTACAAATGCTTCTGGCATACCTGTCTACTGCTCCAGCAGTAGCAATGGAGGCCTCATCTTTGAGATAGAGAACTGATGTGATGCTCATTGAGGCAGCCTGAAAGCAATCAGATGTTAGTAAATAGTATAACAAAATAGATAAAATAGCAATAACAATGTTGGCAAAACAAACCTTGCTACGCCTAACACGCTTTGCTTGAGCTGAAAGATGAGCGCCCTTGACCATAGCAGCTGGGCTGAATTTAATTAAGGGTGGAATAGTTACTTACTATGAACAAACTAAACAGGAAATATATTTCAAAATTGTACTGCTAGGTTATTTAGGAGTGCAAACATAGCTCAAATGGGAGTCACACACACAGACACAATGAAAAAACTTTTTGTTATGCAATTATATCTTACCAAATGCTATAATCCAAGCGCCTACTTCTGGAACTTGATTTGCATCTCAAGTCCCATATGACAAAAGACCCATCTCTTGAACCCGAGACAACAAGATCTGAGAACAAAATCAAAGTATAAAGAACTCATCAGCTTCATTTTCTTCTATCAATAGAAAAAGAAGACAGGGACCTGGTAACAATCAAAATACAACCCACCAGCATTAGTTGGATGAGAGCATAAAGATTTCACACTTCCTGTGTGCCCTGTCAAAGCTGCAATGCACTTACTTTCCTCTACATCCCATAACTTTATCTATAATATCCAATGAAACAGGCATCAGGAGAATTGCCAATAATCTTACACATTTCTAAGAAGTTCAAAAGCTTTATAAATTAGATTGGAATATAAAGTCTGCTACTTACAGTTTGATCTCCAGAAGCAGTTAGAATCTGTGAATCTTCCTGCAAGAATATCAATTGAATAGGTATGATTAACATATGAAAGGCGAAAAAAAAAACAGGAGAAGAAAGAAAGCCTCAGAGCAAATAATTCATGTTTGAGCGACTTCAAAATATGCCTAATGACTGAACCAAAATTATCACCATTTCCTAACCAGAATTAGAGTTTACTAGATTGAACTAACTCCACTATTGCTTGTCAATTTGATAAAATGGTGCATTACTGATGTACTTAATCATTTCCTATATGACATTAATTGCAGATTGTTCAACTCATTCTGCCCATCATTGATTTTGCATTTTGTACTTATTTTAAATTGTTGCACCAGTACCAGTTGCAAAATGCATTCAGAAAAATAACATAACCAATTATGTTTACTAAACTCATCACCATATCTAATGATTCTAATCTAAAAAAAAAAATCAGGTCAGTTGTTGAATTTGGGGTAATTGAGCAGTTGTTTCAGTACTCAACCCAAGAAAAGCTTCAGTCCCAAATACAATAGCACATCAGAATGGTAGTGGGAATGTGGAACAATTGGACATGTAAAATACCTTGATCCAAGTTACGTCAAAAATAGCATTTTGATGAGCAACCCAATCACAAATCCTGGCTTTCCCTGGCAATTTTCCAGAAAATAAATTCATTAATAAAAAGCTAAAATTACCTAAAAACAACAAAACATTTCAAGGGATGCAAACAAACCTGCATTGTGTTGGAAAGATGAGGAAGAAGGAAGCTTCCGACGAGTATCAAACAAAGACACATAGCCGTCCTCATCGGTCACAGCAAGAATATGACAACCTTTGATTGTCTGCAAAATTAGGGTTTCCAGATCAAACAACATAACACAAAAAATGAAAAATAAACCAATAATCTTAAAAATAAGAAATGGGGAGAGCTTACCTTGCCGTATGATACGGCCAGCGGCGGCGTTTCATCGCCGTCGTGCTCCACCGGCGCAACACCGATTTCAGTAAAAGTCAGAGATAAATCATCCAAGTACGGCCGCTTTCGCACTGCATAGAATCAACAGAAACGTCAAAACAACGAGAATAAAAAAACGGAGAATTTGGAATCAGAAAATAGGAGGAGACGAAGATAGGCACCTCTAAAACCGTTCAGCTCTCGCGATCTGATGTCTTGGAAGTAAGTTTTGGGTATTGAGCTCTCCATTTGCAGATTGTGAAGAATCCAACCAAATCAAGCTGTAGAAAGTGAGAATGGTAGAGAACTAGAGACAGAAAAAGGTCAAAAATCGATGAATCGTTATCGGAAGGAAAAAATGGAGTTTGTTTTTATGTACTGAGCACAGCTTTGGCGCCACGAAGAGGACGGTGGTTTTGGCGGGCGGGAAGCTTGAATTTTTGGAGGCTCATATTTTCGCTCCCAGTTTTTTATTATTTATTATTAAAACCAAGATGGGCTGAGATTCTACAAAAGCCCATACCACACCGGCCCAACAACTAATGGGCCTAGTCCAAATACCAGCCCATTTTCAGCGATTCATAGCCCGGCCCATCCAGTGATCACCTCCTTTGCGTCTTGTGATTGTAAGGTGCTTGGACTTAAACCCTAAATATATACTCCAAGCTTAGCCTACTTCTTCTTCTCTTTCTCTTCCCATTCCAACCAGCTCGCCTCCGCAGCCATGCCGAAGCATTACAGGCCTGCCGTAAGTTCAATATCGCCGCCACACCTTCTTCGAAGCCTTCCAGCTCACTCGCGTGCAACTTTCTCACGCTTTCTCGGTGTTTTTCTTTGTTGTTTTCCAGGGAAAGAAAAAGGAAGGAAATGCTGCGAGGTACATCACCAGGACACAAGCCGTCAAGCAGCTTCAACTCAGCCTAACCCTCTTCAGGTGCCTCTCTCTGTCCAACCATATATGTAGTGCACAATTGCTCCTGCTCTTATATTTATTTGATATAATTTGTTTAGGGTTAATTTTCAATTTTTTTGTATCTAATTGTTGCTAGAAACACATGGAAATAGAATGGAATGGAACTTGAAGCCCCTTTGTCTGTTTATCTGATTTAATTTTTAAGTTCAAGCGTTAAGATTCACTCAAAATGACCTTTATAGCTTTTTTATCTGTTTTTATTTGCTCCCTATTACAAATTCATTAATGGTTGCATCACTTACAAAACTATAGAGATGACGTTAGAGATGATAATGGATTGAAAAATAAAATTTGTATTCCCTTTATTTTGGTTAGTGATAAGAGTATATGTTCCACCCCTGTAATGATATCTAGTAATCAGTTCTTAATCCTCACTTTTTTCTTCTTAAAAATGTTTAGAAAAACATATGTACTTCTAATTTGAATTTAGAGTATTAACTCGCTACCATAGACTCTGATGCTGCCTTCAAATGGTACGGGCTTAGGTTATCAATGTTGGAAATTTTTAGCACAGAATTTGTTACATTCTTATTCCCATCAAATTTTCTGGCTGTATGTCAAATATTGTTAGTGGGTTTGCTACTGGTTAAACTATTACCAGTGTATTTGATTTATAATACAGAAACTGAAATCATTATTTCTCTTGTTTGGTCTCATGTAGGAGACTATGCATTCTCAAGGGTATATTCCCCCGGGAACCCAAGAAAAAGGTGAAAGGAGCCCACCATACTTATTATCATACGAAGGATATTCTATTTCTTCAGCACGAACCATTAGTTGAGAAGTTCAGAGAGATCAGGTCTTACAGCAAGAAGATAAAGAAAGCAGAGGCTAAGCGAAACAAGGAGCGTGCTCTTAGTTTACGATCACGCCAACCTACTTATGAACTTGACAGGCTTATTCGAGAGAGGTTTATTGGCTACTCCATTACGAGTATTTCCATCAATTTTCCATGAAACAATCTATTGATGTCATCTATATTTGTCATGTAGGTATCCAAAGTTTGTAGATGCACTCAGAGACTTGGATGACTGTCTTTCCCTGGTACACCTTTTTGCTGCATTGCCTGCTGTGCATAGAGAAAAAATTGAGGCAAAGCGTATACATAATTGTCGAAGGTTTGTGCCTTTATGTTGTAAATTAAAGAATTGCCGATTTGTTGCTTAAGAATGCTGTATTGTTGTATCATGTCCCATGGTTTTCAGGTGCTTATTATATTTTCTCCATGGTTAGGTTGAGTCATGAATGGCAAGCATACATCTCTCGTACTCACAAGTTAAGAAAGACATTTGTATCTGTGAAAGGCATTTACTACCAGGTAATATGACATGCTATTACATAAGCTGTAAAAAACTACAGTCGAGTGTGTATCATGTGGAGCATCTGTTGCTTCATTGACACAGATGTACATTTGTCTTTACAGGCTGAGGTTGAGGGTCAAAAGATCACATGGTTAACCCCGCATGCTCTGCAACAAGTCGTGCCTGATGATGTAGACTACAATGTCATGCTAACGTTTTTGGAGTTCTATGAGGTAATATACAAATGATTACTCATTTAAATTTCATCACTGCCCATTTCACAATATTATTGTCATTTTATTGCTCTTCTTCATCTTTACTGCTAATTGCTTAATGTTATTAGTTAACAAAATATGATATCAGAACCGAGACTTCTCGGTTGAGCTAATGAAACCAAAGAAAGTCTTCTAACTTTTTTGTGTGGATTACTTTTTCCTTTTCCCCTTTTGCCTCTATTGAAAGGCACAATAAACTGAATTAAAGAAATGAGGAAACTTGTTCTTATGAAACAAGCTGAAATTACTAAAGTGTGGTCTTCCCATAGGACTTACAACCCAGTCAATGAAATTATCACTAGATGATATGCTACTCTTTCCTTGTACAAGTATCATCAAATTACTGTTCTTTCTTCTTACAATACAACTTTTCATGTGGATTTTTTATGCCTTTCTTTTTGTACGTTTGTTATCTGATTCAGTGATTCAGTCTGACTTATTTGTTGAAATTGGGTGCAGACTCTCCTCGCTTTCGTCAATTTCAAACTTTATCATACCATAAATGTGAACTATCCACCAATTTTAGATCCTAGACTGGAAGCTTTAGCAGCAGGTATGCTTTTAACTGTGTATTCAGAGTGAAATTTCAAATTGATTTAGGATTGTTCCACTTTAACATGATATAATCCTTATAGTGGTCTACATGCTTTTTTGATCCAATTTGTTCGTTTCGAATATGGTATCATTAAATTTGTTCTCTGTTGAACTATGCAGATCTGTATGCCTTGTCAAGATACATTGACTCTAGTTCTAGACCCGTGGTAGAGTCTAAAGCTATAACCTCTTCTGAACCCAGCCAAGATGAGGTCCAGAGGAAAGATACTGATGCTGAAGAATCTGAACTAAGACTTGCCCAACTGCAGCATCAACTTCCTTCCAATGAACCGGGTGCTTTGATGCACCTTGTTGAGGATGCTAATCTTGAGGATGAAGAAGATGTAGATACAAAGGAGTGTAAGAAACTTTTCAAGAATGTGAAATTCTTTTTGAGTCGTGAGGTGAGGTTATGCTTATTTTTATATTTCAAATTATTTTGTTTCTAGTGGATGCTGTTTCTTTTATATCATTGATTATTATAGTGATTCCTTATATGTCTCTTTTCTGAGGAGTTGAAGTTCTCTATGTTCAGGTTCCCAGAGAGGCATTGCTTTTTATCATTCCTGCTTTTGGCGGCTCTGTTTCTTGGGAGGGAGATGGAGCTCCTTTTGGGGAATCTGACCAAAGCATTACTCACCAGGTTTGACTTTAGCATATTTATATCTTATTATGATGCATGCATGCTTTCTGTTGACCAAAATTCTGAGCGAATGTGTTATTTTATTCAAAGATCGTCGATAGGCCAACGCAGGGTCATATATTCCTTTCCAGAGAATATGTTCAACCACAATGGGTCTTTGATTGTGTAAATGCACGAATCTTATTGCCTACTGAGGAGTATATGGTTGGAAGGTAAGATGAGGACTACTCTGATCATTTTATCTACAGAGAATTATTGTCAACTGAATTAATCCTACATATTGTTATCACTAAGGGTATACAGGAACATATCTTTAAATATGGATATGGTTTTTTTTCTATAATCTAACATTTTGCATGCTTAAATAGGACTCCTCCACCACACTTGTCACCGTTTGTTGACAATGAGGCGGAAAAGTATATCCCTGATTATGCAGAAAAAATTAAAGAGTATCAAACTGCTGCCAGAAATGACGTCCTTCCGTTGCCGGGTGTGGGGAAAGAAGATCTGGATGACCCTCAGAGTTTACTGGCTGAAGGTGTCAAGAATCGAGCAGAAGCTATCGAAGCAGCCGAGAGAAAGCGAAAGGTACAGTCTTTTTAGGAATGTTAC
This sequence comes from Pelargonium nanum, assembly GCA_036897485.1. Lineage (NCBI taxonomy): Eukaryota > Viridiplantae > Streptophyta > Magnoliopsida > Geraniales > Geraniaceae > Pelargonium > Pelargonium nanum. The sequence goes on along the minus strand of JAYMTF010000904.1, from coordinate 5,335 downwards.
TATGTTGCATGGCTCTAGTGATTCAGTAAGCTTTTCATGTAACCAAATTTGAACTCATCTGTGAGTGAAGTTTGTCAGTATACTCTTACTGACTGTCAAAATTGAAATAATGCAGATGATGCTTCTTGAGAAGCAGTATCATGATGAATTAAAGATGGAACTTCAGGGCGCCCAGCACTCATCTGCCACAGATGTGAACAACAACCAAACTGAGGGCATTGAGACCAAAGAAGATATACTAACTGGTGTTGAACAAGTTGCTCAGGATACTATGAACATGTCAAAGGTTTTGATGTCACGCAAGAGGAGAGGGCTATTAGAATCCATGGAGGTAATTTATTGTACTCATTGCATTCTCTCTTTCTGCACTTGGGTTAGAAACCTATACTGAGGTTTCATCGTATTTCAACTCCCAAATTAGTGTGTTTGGGTACGGGCGGTAGTATATGATAAATAAAAAAATTATTTTTGAAGCATAAATGGATAATATTCCCTGGATTTCATCGTCGATTGAATATTCTGGGACGTGTTTATCTGGCATTTACATTAATGAATGCTTATTCTCCTTTATTCAGATTGGCAAAAAGCGTGAGCAAGATAAGGTTAATCTTCTCAAGAAGCGCAAGAAAATCTACTCTTCCATGGAATCTGGGGAAGAGCAGAAGCAGACTCCGGTTGAAGAGCAGAAATCTGGGAAGAAGAAGAAAAATAAAGGCAAAGGCAGGGATTGAAGTAAACCTAGAAAGAACATTTGAGGCTATCAAATTTGTAATATCTGATTGGAAGGTTGATCATTTCACTTAAAGTTGCTTAGGACTTGACATTACTGGATCAAGAATATTGCCAATTTGGCTAAAGTTTTGCTATATTATTATGATGTTATTGTTGTTTAGATTCATCTGTCATTAGCTGCTTCCTATAACTCGAAATCAACTCGCAGCTATTATGACATATTAATTTAATCCTTAATTAATTTACACATCATCACAAATTCTATAAAATATTAGTGTCAATCCATGAGCTGTTTAGGATTGCTCTTGCTTCTAATTGTCTGGAGTGATTTCATTGGCTTCTCGACCATGGTGCCTTCTTCTTGTGGTAAAGGTGAAAGGTTTAATTTGGTTTATCAACTTTTTTGTTTTGACCTAATTTGATTTTTAATTTTTTTAACCCAAATTGGGTCTTGATTTTTTGTGTTTTGACCCAATTTGATCATGAACTTTTAAATATTAACTCAAAACGGTTTTTACTCCTAGAGTTTATATAAAATAAATTAGGGACTAAATTGGTTTAATATTTGAAAGTTAAATCGAATTAATATATGAAAGTTCAGAGACTATTTTTGGCTAACATAAACTTCAAAACCAAATTGGCTCAAAATACGAAAATTCATGGACTATTGGTAAACATGAATGTTGTGAGTTTGATACTTCTTGAAATCAAAATATAAGTGTAATATGATTGTGCAATTGGGTGTACGTTCAAGGGTAGATTCGGTACTATATATTTGTTTCCCAAATTGATTAGTAGAACTGATCACACACAAAAACCCTAGGGCTTCAGCAGCATAAACATAGCGTGTATATAGGCACTAGCTAGATATTAATATTTTGAACACAACACATTAGGGTTTTCGTGTTTGTAGAGATCATGGTGGAGAATTGCATTGCGACTGATGTTGGGAGCAAGATGATTCGATCTTCTTCTTCGTCAGTATCACAAATTTCCGATCTAACAGACGAATTATTGGTTGAAATTTTATGCAAACTGGATTCTCCCAAATGTGCAACTAAGTGCAAGTGCATATGCAAACATTGGTTCTCGCTCATCGATACCAATCGTATTTTCTTCGCCGTTGGCTTCAGATTCATCGCTAACCCGACAAGGAGCTACCGTTGGCTCTCCTCACACAACATTTGACGGGTGACTATTTACACCCTAAAACTAGTCATTCCTTTGAACAACATCATTCATCACTAGTTTTCAAGTATCCAAAGTCGTTCATCCCAGGCCATCAACTTAGTATTCGCGCGACTTGTAAAGATTTAGCCTTGTGTTGTTCAGACTTTTGTCACAACGTTTATTACATTTGCAATCCCTTCACCAAGCAACGGATCGCCCTTCCACCGCCTACTTTTCGTTCAAACAATTTAATAAGCCGAGCAGGTCTTTTAGTCTCTGACGGTGATGATAATGGTTATGGTTTCATATTTAAGGTAGTGCGTGCTACTTTTAGCATTCCGGCCAACCTTTTTTCCTCTCATAAAATGTATGTGGATATCTTCTCATCAGATGACAGTACCAGAGAGTGGAGAAAAATGGTTGTACGTGGATTACCCATTTTGTAACTCTTGCCAGAGTCTAATTTCCTACAATGGAATGATGGTTTGGTTGGGCAGTGGACAAAATGTTGTCGGATTAAGAATCGATCCACATACTAATACTGCCGAAGATTATATTCATATTTCGCTTCCTTTAGGCTACAATGCATGTGATCGAGGCCCACACGGCTCGCTATTAGGAGTGTGCAGAGGGTGTTTGCGAATTGCCCAGTTGGATCGAACTGAAGACACAAATGGAAATGACATTACCTATGGTTTGAAGTTGTTTATTTGGGAACTTGACAACTATGGCCAGTCTTGGGAGTTGGTGCATGAGTTGGATTTTAGTGAAATCGAGGATTCAGAAGATTCCTCTTTAGCTAGAAGGTCTTATCAAAATGAGAATGTGAGATTCGATTCATCAATTGAGGCTTTCCACCCACACGATGGAGACTTATTGTATTTGTTTTTCGTTTCACCGTTAAGAATAACGGATCCTACAGTGCATTCTCGTATCTTTGTGTGTAACGTAAGGAAGAAAACGCTCAAGGCGTTTGGAGAGCTTCCGATATTCATACAATGCCATCCCGCTTCTGCTGCCTACCTGGCCTACCCCTGTTCCTCGACTTTTCAACTCTACCAGTAGTTAGTAATTAGTTAGTTATAGCTATTTATGTTTCCACTTGAGCTGTCTCGAATAATTGCATATTGAACTTTTTTGGGCTATGAATGTGTAGAATTTAGTTATAAATGTTGGACAATTTTGCAAATCATACTTTTATCTCTAGATGTTCTTCTTCGTTTGTTTCATTTGATTGGTATCGGATCGTACTTGTGTGGGATGCTATATTTTCTAGTTGAGATCGTAAATTTGTATCATGTGTTGGTGGTGTTAGCAGGGTTACGAAGAGTTGTTCTTGTTATGTAGCTCAATTGGCGTTGTGTGAGTTCGACTGTTATGATAATGTTGGTAAAATAGTATAGTTACACATATTATGTAGCTGCTATATTTTCTATTTGAGGTTGTTGTTGGGTTTTTTGTTGAGATCGTAAATTTGAATTATATGTTGGCAGGGTTACGAGAAAATACGTGAGTTGCTCTTATTTCCATGTTCTTAGTTTATTTTATTTATTTGTATAGTCACTCATTGACAACGAGTTTTAGGTTTGTCAACTTGCCTTTTTTCCGATCACTAGGCACTGTGTCGCCCTCCCTCTGCCGCCTCCTCATCCTTCTTCTCGCATTTATTTAGTAACTCAAGCCGGTCTTTTTGTGTCTAAAGACCGGCTTGAGTGAAGACGTAGGATGTATTACCGGATTAAGAATCAATCCAATTGATCTTAATGTTAATGTTTATTTTCATATTCCGTTCACTCAAAGCTACAAAACATGGGGCTTTGATTTCGTATTTCGTATTTAGTTTATATTTTTCCAATGACGGACTTTGATTCCCACTTCAACAAGACAAATAGAGCCTTAATTTCAAAATGTACTTTGCTCTATGATATTTTAATATTTTCTTGGAGTTCATTTGAATGCTTAATCCATTTATTGTAACCTACCTTATATGCAAGAGTTGCATTTCCTGTGCTGTTTTCAAAGGTTGTTTCACAATTCTGGTTTTCAAGGTGTCATTTGTCGTGGTCTGAAAAATTTTCTCTCTCTTCTCTTGGAGTTTTTTCAGCATTAAGTTCAGCTTTTTGTTGGCCCTTAAGTTCTTATGCAACCAGATTTTCCATACTTAGATTGTCTTCCACAACAGAAGTCTGAAAACAAAAGCAAAAGCCAGAAAATGAAAATTGTTTTCTACAACTAAACGGACCCTAAAGTTTATGAAATATTAGTATTAATCCTTACATCATCGTAAATACTATGAAATATTAGTGTTAATCCATGAGCTGTTTAGGATTGCTCTTGCTTCTAATTGTCGAGTGATTTCATTGGCTTCTCGACCATGGTGCCTTATTCTCGTGGTAAAGGTAAAAGATCTAATTTAGTCTATGAGCTTTCGTGTTTTGATCTAATTTGGTTCTTAATTTTACTTTTAACAAAAAAATAGTTCTTGAATTTTTGTCCCAATTTGATCATGAACTTTTAAATATTGACCCAAAATGTTCCTTACTCCTACAGTTTATATCAAAAATTTAGGGACCAAATCGGGTGAATATTTGAAAGTTTAAAAGTAAATTGGATCGAAATACGAAAATTCATGCCCTATTGGAAAACATGAAAGTTGTGAGTTTGATCCTTCTTGAAATCATAATAAAGTGTAATATGATTGTGCAATTGGGTGTAGGTTCAGGGGTAGAGTCGGTACTTTATATTTGTTTCCTAAATTGATTTGTAGAGCTGATCGCTCACAAAAACCCTAGGGCTTTAGCTGCAAAAACAAAGCATGTATATGGCACTAGCTAGAGATCAATATTTTGAACACAACACATTAGGGTTTTCGTGTTTGTAGAGATCATGGTGGAGAATCACATTGCGAGTGATGGTGGCAGCAAGATAATTCGATCTTCTTCTTCGTCAGTATCACAAATTTCCGGTCTAAGCGACGAATTATTGGTAGAAATTTTGTGTAGACTCGGTTCTCCCAAATATGCAACTCAGTGCAAGTGCGTATCCAAACGTTGGTTCTCGCTCATCGATACCAATCCATCGTTTGATTCATATTTTCTTCGCCGTTGGCTTCAAATTCATCGTAAGCCCGACAAGGAGCTACCTTTGGCTCTCGTCACACAATATTTGACGGGTGACTATTACCACCAAAAAATTAGTAATTCTTTTGAATGCCATCATTTATCACTAGTTTTCAAGTCTCCAAAGTTTATCCTCTGGAACGATAAACCACTTTGTATTCTCGCGACTTGTAAAGATTTAGTCTTGTGTTGTCCACTCCCTTGTCACATATCTTATTACATCTACAATCCCTTCACCAAGCAATGGGTCGCCCTTCCACCGCCTACTTTTCGTTCAGACGATTTAATAATTCGAGTAGGTTTTTTAGTCACTT
>JAYMTF010000903.1:0-28483 GCA_036897485.1 Pelargonium nanum | reverse complement strand
GACAAAAAATTTAGACAAACAGGACACTCATTTTGGGACGGAGGGAGTACATTATTTTTATTCTGGAAGGTTAGTTGCCTTTAATTTTCTCGAAAAAGATTAGTAGACACTCATTTTGATGGCATGTTAACAACAAATTTCTAGAAAAAAATGGGGAGTAAATTGTAACAAAAATGAAAATGAGTACCAATTCAGAACAAAATAAATAGTGGGAGACCAAAATGAAATAAAAAATAATAGTATTTTCTGTTCTGCGCTTCGCTATCGTGCGCACAAAGCGCACGCTGAACATCCAAATATGTAACCACACACCTGTCGGTGACTCACCCACGCAACTAGTGACCAGTTTGGTTCCCAAATTTGTCCGTACTCTGTTTCTTCTTCTTCTTCTTCACAATTCCATAAACTCTCTCTCTCTCTCTCTTTCTCTCTGTTTCTTCTTAATCTCCAACTCTCTGAAAACCCTAATTCGAGCTGTCCAATCCCAAAACCCTTTAGTTTCTCGAACAAATTTCGCGTCAATCGTTAATTTACAGCTCGTATCAAACCAGATCAATGCTCGATATTTCGTAGAACTTTAGCTTCCATTATTCAATTGCGTGTTTGGGAGGTTCCATCGATCTGTTGATAGACAATAGCTATATTGCCTTTTCAGATCGATCCGAGGTGTTGTAGCTATCGAATTGGGTTCATTCCGATTTTAGGGTTTTGGTTGTTTGGAGAGGAATCGGAGGTATGGATTCGAGCAGAAGAGCGGTGGAATCGTATTGGAGATCGCGGATGGTCGATGGAGTGACCTCCGACGAAGACAAAGTCGCGCCTGTTTACAAATTGGAGGAGATTTGTGAGCTGTTGCGATCATCGCATGTTAGTATTGTGAAGGAGGTCTCTGAGTTTGTATTGAAGCGGCTCGAGCATAAGAGCCCCATTGTTAAACAGAAGGTATTGGATTGGTTGTTTTTTTTTGTTCTGTTGTATATTGAACATTACATTCAAAATTGGATTTTGTTTTCTGTATTTTCTCAGCAAATTTATGTGTGTTTGTGTGTTGCATGTGCAGTCAATTTGTCAAAACTCGAGAAACTGATATAGCTATTGTTGTAGTAATTTCTTAATTCCTGTTAAATGATCCCATTTGTAGCAATGAATTTACGGGTTCAATTCTTTTGTAGAACAGTGTGAAATCGAGTTAATCATGATTTGTTAGGGGTAATTACTGATTAGTACCCAACTATAGCGTCCCAACACACCATACTTTTCGATTTTCACAACATTTGCACTCCATATGTTGTAATTTTAATGGAGAAATTCACTCTCTAATGTTGTACTCATTGTCCCAAAATGAGTGTTTGGTTTCCTTTTTGAGAAAATTTGTTGAGGAGTTAGTTAGTGTTGTGCATTTCCTCTTGTATAGCAATGGGCGATAACTTATTATAAGGGTACTCTTGGTAATGCATGTATAACGTCCTAGAAAGGAAAGAGGACATTTATTTTAGGACAAAAATGCAAGAGATGCAAGACACTCATTTTGGGTCGGAGGGAGTATATCTGAATTCAAAATTTTGGAGAGAAGTCGGAAAGATGGAAATAAAATAAGTGAAATGGAATTAGTTTAGGGATTTTTTGAGATTGTAAGGGTATATTGGGAAATTAAGAATAAGAGAATGTCATGCAAAACACATCATGACAAGAGAATGGATTTCTTCATTAAAATTGATGACTTGCCAACAAAGTGGAAACATATGGTGTGTAAATGTTATGAAAATCAAAAAGTATAGTTGGCTATTAAAATTTATGCATAGTATATTTGTAAAAGATGAATAATTTTCTGAATATGGCAGAAGTTTTTTATTGGAAATGTTGATAGTCATGTGATCAAATTTTGTGCAGGCTCTGAGACTGATCAAATATGCAGTTGGAAAGTCTGGTGTAGAGTTCAGGAGGGAAATGCAAAGACATTCAGTGGCTGTTCGGCAATTATCTCATTACAAGGGACAGTTGGATCCTTTGAAGGGGGATGCTCTTAACAAAGCTGTTCGGGAAACTGCTCAGGAGGCTATCTCTGCCATTTTCTCTGCTGAGGATAATAAGCCAGCACCTTCGGAAGACCTTAACAAAAGAATACAAGGCTTTGGGAGTACAAATTATGAAATGCCATCGGAAGATAAGAAGTCATTTCTAAGTGATATGGTTGGTATTGGAAGTGCATCGATTAAACAGGGACTTAGTAGCTTTACACAAGGTCATTCAATAAAAAAGAATGATAATGGAAGTTACAAGAGCCCAAACCTTCGACGGTCGTTGACTACAGAAACTAATTATCAAGATAGATATGAACCTGTTAATGAAAATCAAGGTAGCTTTGGGGGCTCCAAAAATGTTACCAGTGGACCGTGGAACCAGGAATCGAGAACAAGTAAGACAGAAATTACCAATGGTGGTGCCAGTTCAAGTTACACAGAGAGCAAGACTCGTGAGGAGAGATTGTTGGAGACAATTGTTACATCTGGTGGCGTTCGTCTCCAACCAACTCGAGATGCCATTCAGGTTTTTCTTGTGGAGGCTGCTAAGTTGGATGCAGTGGCATTAAGTCTTGCACTTGAATCAAAGCTCCAGTCTCCAATGTGGCAGGCATGTATACTGTTTTAAATTAATATCATGCATAATTCAGCTTCTTGTCACAATATGACTGCAATTATAATATCCTTTATAATTTGTTGTTGTGTGCATAACAATCGTGTTTCCTACATTTTTATGGGAATTGTTGCCTTTCAGGTTCGCATGAAAGCTGCCTGTGTTCTTGAGTCAATTTTGAGGAAAAAGGATTATGAACATTTTTCAATTGTTGCTACTTACTTTAGTGAAAACATAGATGTTTTGGTGAGATGTTCCGAGTCTCCCCAAGCTTCTTTGAGGGAAAAGGCTAACAAGGTAACTTTCTTCCACATATACAGGCTTGTATGTGCCGTTTATTTTCATGCTAAATTTTGACTTCTTTTTTTTCCCGCAAAGAATGAAAAAAATTATACTTATATATTTGATTGCATTATATGAATTCTGTGTTTATTATACTTTCAGTTAAACCATTAGGTGATCCTTGCCTTGCGTCACAGGTTAAACAGTAGTTAATGATACCTAGAGTGCAGTATTTTTATGGCTGAGGGTCATTGGTTTTATACTTATATTCATCTTTTTCATGCATACATTATTACGGTAATAATATTTTTAGAGGAAACTTCTTTAAATTGAAATTAGGACAGTTAGAGAGGGAACCTGAAATATAATAAGCCTCTTTTGGACGTTATTTCCATTCCAGTACCTCTAGATAAGATATTCTATTTGAAATGAAATTATGGTGTGGAATCTTAAGACATGAAGTCAATATTTTTTTCCTTGTACTTTGTTTTTTCTGTCATAATATATTTCTGAGTTCTGACGGTGTGCATTCTATGAAGTGATGCATCGTACTAAATTATTAATATGTGGGGGATATGATTGCCATTTTTAAGCTTGGATAGAAATTCTCTTTTAATTGGCCTTTGGTGGACAGGTTTTAAGCCTTCTGGATACCGAACTGGGTACTAGCTCAGGGAGCAATCCAGAAAAGCCTGTGAATGTCAGTACTACAACTGTTCAATTACCTGACCTAATAGACACTGGTGGTCCAGATGATTACAATGGAACAGATGAATATGCGAAGAGTCAGAGTGATCAGAACATTGATAATCTGAAGTCACCACCAACCCCTCTAATTATTGATGATTTGTTTGGAGATGGTGTTGGTGTTGGTACTAGTTTAGGCATTGATGAGCAGAAAAATGATGACGACCCCTTTGCAGATGTTTCATTTCATGCCAGTGGGGGTAAAGAACATGCCGATGATCTCTTTGCTGGAATGACTGTTGACAAACAGGATGCTGAGAATAATCACACGGCGATAAATAAAAGTGAACCTGAACTATACGATTTGTTTGGGTCTAATCCTACCCAAGAACAAGAAACCCCTAGCAAAGATGTTAATGACTTTATGGCTGGTTTGTCTATCAATGAAAATGCCACAAAGGTGATGCAAAAAGGAACTTCTTCTGCACTATCTGAAAACATCTTTGCAGACTTAAGTACTGATCCCAACCACTCGGTTCCAAACAACGGTTTGAATGGCGTGCTTGGTTCTCAGGTGGCCGGGATGAATCCAAATGTTATGTTTCCTCCCGGTACTTTGCCATATAATATCCCTCCTGGGTTTATGTACAATCCAGTATTTCCTACTCAACCGATGAATTACGGCAATATGGGGAATTTCTTAGCTCAACAGCAATTCCTAGCAACAATGTCTAACTTCCAACAGCTGGGTAATCTAAACAATCAAAATGTTGGTGTCAGTCATGTCTCGGGAACTAATGGAGGATATTCTTCAGCCCTTCCTGATATTTTCCAATCGAACCTGGCCGCACAAACCCCTAGTTCAGTGATGAACAACTCAAAGAAAGAGGATACAAAAGCTTTTGACTTCATCTCTGTAAGTTGTCTCCGAACCTTTTTGCTGTCTTAATTTAGCATTCATTTCTGTTTATAGTGGCAAATCATAGGATGAGTGCTCCTATACTTGTTTTCAAAGGATTTTCAGAGTTATTAGTTGTAGTTCTAGTGAATTTCTTGTCCGTTTTAAGGAATAGTATTATATAGACAATCAAATCAAACAATGTCTTCTGTTGCTATGAGGTAAACGGAGCTAGCAAAAAATTAGCCGTTGGCTAGTAACACATTGGAATTCTCTGTTGCATTTTAATTCTATTTATGGATTATCTCATTTGGTTTCAAATTTACTATGATGCACGGTCACTCTTGATTTCTCAATGTACCCGTGTTCGATACGTATCCGACACTTGGCCACTCATTGGATACATGTCTGAGTCTGACAGCTTCATTTTACTTGTCCCCCTATTGTTTTAATAATTTTCTTAAGCAGACATGTTTCTGATCGACACCTTATGTATCCCCAATTTTTTCCTCAAAATGAATTGATCAGATGTGCCCGGCACTCTAAAACACATTGGCGAGCATGACTTTATGTAACTTATATGCATTAGTTTAGGAAATATAAATTTTCATTTATTATTATTGAACGTATTCTTAACGTTTTGTGTATGATTTTATAAAGTTGTGTATCGCCGTATCTGTGTCGTGTCCTGTATCTCGTGCCCGTGTCTATGCAACATATCTTCAAATGCATTTGAAATTTTCATTACTTACATATCCTTTGGTGATATTTGGGATCTAAAGTTTGACAACTTGTGTGAAAATCTTATAAAAAAAATTCAATTTCAACTTAGATCCTTGATTTATGCCTTCCATTATGTTTGCCCTGTAGGACCATCTTCCGAAGAGAGTGGCGTGAATCCTAGAGATAACTTTGAATACTAGACCTTATCTATATACGGGTGGGTATATCAAAGCGGGCTATTCTCACACCAGTGAATGATGAGTGGCACATTGTTTTCACGATAATGGGACATTTGGAGGATCATCGTAATGTGTTTACATGAGAATGGAGGATTTCTGAACTGAGAAGAGATGGTGGAAATGCTTGTAGACAACTTTTGTGCTTGAGATGCAAAAAGAGTGAGACTGATAGTTTGTTAGCTTTTTTTGGAATTGTATTGTAGACTTGTAAGGAATTGTAGAGTGTTGTTCACATTGTCCTCTTTTTGTTCATCTTCTGTTTTTAAGTTAAATACCCATATTTTGTTTGGTTTCCTCCATGAGGAACATTTGGTTAAAGAAGTCAATAAAGGATTATATGTTTCTTTTGTTTTGCATAATTTGAGGTTGAACTGTGTATTTGTCTAAACAGGAAGATTTAGTAATTACTGTAAAGGTAAGTTTTGTAAGTAAAAACCAATTGATTTTAGGTAAGAGTAATGATATGTCACTTAACAGGTATAATAAATCAATCATTTCATTATTTTATCGTTGACTTGGCGTATGTAATATGACCCGTAAAAATTGGATTCCCTACGCCAATTTGACTTGATCTAGACGGTATCCAATGTTCTCGCTCCGAATGGGGCACAGTGCATGTACTTTCTCGATAACAGTGCGGGTGTGGGGACAACTTTTACTTGAATGGGTAACGGGATGGTCAACGGGTCGTGAGGAATACCCGTTTTAGAACAGGATAGGTAAAAGGCCGCTCGCCGGGTAATGGGCTGGGTACGGGGCATTGAGGCGTAAAATGTGCGGGTTTGCTTGACCCAACTCAAAAATAGACTAGGTTTATTTTAGCAACCCTAACTCATAAAAATACATATCAGATTTCATGTGCCCACGAGTTCAGGTCCATATTACCAAACACACAAGACAACCAAGTTTATCTATGTACATTTTCTCATAAACAAATATAAACCATATATGGTACAAAGAGAATCAGCAATTTACAATGATTTTGCTAGTAATGTTTACATGAAAAGAAGCTTAAGAATGTATTGAGAACACACAATGTTCTTTCTATGTGATCTTAAAGCTTCAATATGGTTTCAATACAAAATGACTAGAACTCTTGGAGTACAACATTGGCATAGACCTATTTACAAAACAACCAAGTTCTTGTCATGATCCAATATTTCAGGCATGAAATTAGGCTATTGTTTATGAGATTTGGAGGATGGATCTTCAAGACTGCTCCATGACCAAACCTCCTTTTTCTTGGTTCTCTTTAGCTGCTTTATAATATCCAGTCTTTCCGAAGAATACGGAGATGGGATCTATATTCATAGAGAAATAAAACCGTGATTAGTCGAAGAGAAAAAGACCGATCATTACGTGTTAAACTTGACTCAAACAGAGCAAATGTTAAATAACTTACCAGAAACGGTGTGTATCTCTTAATAGCTGCGAACATTGCTGCGTGCCCTACAGCGGAAACCTAGTCACAAAAAGCGAGTTTGAGAAGTGAGAAGATGAAAAAACAACTGCAAAACAAAACGCTATCAAAAGTGCTTACGGGAAGCAGCATTAGAATTGTAATCGGGACAAGTGTTGCGAGGTCATTAAGCGTTTGCTTCAACTTCTTCTTTTCCCTCTTTGTAACCTTATGTCCGCGCAATTGCTTCAGAAGAAGCTCCATTGCTATCATTACGTCAACGAAGAGCAATTGAGTTCCCGTCCATATATCCTTTACAAAAGTTTCAATTCGCTATGTTAACACATGAAGCTAACACTTGTTTATCGAGAAAGAAAAACTAGGAACGAGGGTTTAACGGTCTTTACATAGCTTGCACACATCAACTTTGCACTGTACTTCCTCAAAAAATTCTCTCGGAGAAGATATGCTTTCTCAGTCGAAGCTCCTTCTGATGTTGCATCCAACCAACATGAACTAGCATCCTGCCACTAAAAGTGAGTAACGTAAATGGCTGCATTGATTTGCAGATTAAAACACTCTACGTATTCTATAAATATCACATCAACCCGACTCCAAAAACAGTCTCTAATTTAGTTACCTTGGTTTGTTTCTAAGAACTCGAGTTCCTTTGATCTACCTCTCAAAAACAAAAATCAGTTGTGTCCAGCTTAACTGTTTTATGTTAAAGTGTGTATATATTCTAGGGATGAAGTTTCATATGATCCTCCAACAATATACATATATCATATCTAATCCTCCAAAAACCTATAAATCCGACAGAATATTACACAAGCCTTACCATCAATCAAGGCCGATATCTTTTGAGCATTAAAGTTTGCATCTGATAACCTTATATGTATTCTCAATAACGAGACTGTAGCAGCTCGTAGTAGCCATACCTTTCTTAGTTGAGCTTCATGCTGAGACGTACTTTCTGGATGTTCCTGCGCTGTCAAATCACTTGGCTTCTGTTGTGCGTCCAAAGTTATCTTGGCATTGCCTTCAGATCTCATGGATGGTCGGGACTTCGAGGAATTTGCTTCAGCAATCCTTCGCAAATCACTGCCACAAAAGTTAATGCAAGCCCAATTATTTCCCTTCTCCTTAAGGCTCGTGCTCGTTAAATTAAAAAGGTTAAAAAGGAGAGGACCAAATTGCAGATAAGTACATTATAATTAACCTCATTTGCAGATAGCTCCCTATACCTTTTCTCGAGACAACTAACTCCGTGTACTTTCAATTTTTCATTCCGTCAGTTAGATTTCACTGCATTTTCTCTCTCATCATTTGCCATCATGTGCATGGCACATGATTCATCATACTAATCAAATCCTACCTAACTATCCCCTCGGTTTCACATTACCGGAATGAAAAATGGAAAGTACATTGGTTGTCGAAACAAAAAAAGTATTGGGAGTTCTGCAAATGGAGCTAAGTATAGGGTGTTTATCTACAATTCACCCTGAAAAACGATGTACAGTCAATTAGAGCTTTGAATGTACCCCGATCCATCATAGGCGGCCCAGTAGTCTTCCAGGCAAAGTGATAGCAGGTTCTGACTAGAAACACAGACAGCACCACGGTTTAGAGGCCAATCTAGGGCAAGAAGAAATTTAAGCCATATCTCTTTGATTATAATTAAGATAATGTTCGCTACCTTCGGAGCAAGAATGCTAGCAAAGTTCTATCCATTGGTAACTGAGTTGACCTACAGAAATGAGCGAAGCCGGAGAAAACATCATAGCAAACAGTAAAGACTCTTGATAGAATAATCTCTTTCTCCGCTTGAATGACATGCTGTTTGGGCCTTTTTTTCTCTTGGTTTATCGCGCAAGGAAATCCAGCATAAAAGTCGAGCCACCCGATTTCATCAGTGACTATCTGAAAGCACGGTTGTCATCACAACTTAGATTAATCCACATATTAACATCTATAGTAAGCATAACGGAAGTTAACCTCTATAAAGAGTTGATACGTTGATATGGAAGAGAACTCGGGGTATATGAAAAGGCTGCCGCACTCCAAGTAGCTGCAACCAGAAAAAAATTAAGCATCCTATTGTGTCTCCTAAAAAGGGCGTTTTAGGGCACGAGGCTCCCACTATTGTAAAAGAAAAAGGAAAAAGACGTAGTAAAATGCTTTACCCGAGAAAGTCCTTAACCAGCTCATCGATATCCTTTATGCCCGCTTGTGACAAGAATAGAGCCGTTCTTCTTCCCAAATATGCAAAAATTCCGAGTGTCGCCAAACTATCGGCTTGAACCTGTTAAGATTTCGCAGGAACTCCCAAAACGTGAATTTAACATACTTTTAAGGGGTAATTAAGAATAACTAACCCGTAGTATTGCCCACAAACACATAACTAACCTAAAACGAAACAATTCTTTTGTATCGGGTATTGGTATTCACATCTCACAAGTCAAGAACCATATAACTGACCTTGTCATGAGAAATCCGCATGCCCGCGCTCATACTTTCTCTTTCAAATGCCACTGAGAGTTTCTTCTGAGCTAATCCAATCCAAAACTCGAGATCTTCAATATTGTTAGGTAAGACCTTCGTGCCAAAATGGGACAGGAAGTCCTGTTCAAATCCCGCCTCAGTTGCTAGGTGGTGCAGTTTATCCACAGGTACAAGACTGTGCGAATAACTCATCAACTCTATTAGCACATCGTCAACTGAAAATGTAAACAAGGGACAAGATATACGCCCCGAACCCAGTTTCTCTACTGCAGTGCAGCAACTTATAGCCACAATGATCCCTGCAACACCACTGAAGATTCTGGTGTTTAGGCTAAATTCGTAACAAAATAACCGAAAAGAGCGTGCAAATACATGCATGAAACAACTAAACACATACTTGGCATTATCAATTCCATTAATGAAAGTCACTGATTTAGTCCATGAACTTTAGTAAAGCCAAAGTAGTCCTGAACTTTTGAGTTTTGGGGTCATTTTAGTCCCTACCGTTAATTGCGCTAATGTGGACGTTCATGTGGTATTTAAACTAATTAACTTTTCATTAACGGATAGTTGATTCCAACTAAAGGCATGGAATAATATGACCCAAAAACTCAAAGTTCAAGGACCATTTTGGCTTTCATAAAGTTCAAGAACTAAAACGGTTACTTTTTGAAAGTTCGGGTCCTAAATGACCTTTTTTCCTTTCATTTATTCGATATGAAGATTATCATCCATGAGGGAACATATTTTATGCTAAAAGTTGAGGTTTCTTCAAGCAAACAAACCTCCCAGCATACTCCATCGACCAGTTCTTCAACATGGGAATGAAAAATCCCGCTATGCGCGGCTGTTCCACCACTCTAAACCATTCTACCAAATCGGGATGCCTCGTGCTCAATTGCTTTTCAATGTACTCCCCCACCATGTTCACCTTCGGGGTCAAGCTGAGTTCACAAAGCAACAAAAAGTCAGACCTAGAGTGTAGAAACCGTTTCTTTTCATCAACTACTCGTCTTTTGGATGAAGAAATATCACGTAAATAACCATCCCTGTCACAGATAGTGTCTTGAGCAAAGTGCACGTTTCTATCATAACGAATTGAACACTTACATTTCTCGAACTGGAGAAGGGTCGTTGCAACGTTCCTGAGAAAGCAAGACCTCCACTTCAATCGCTGTTTTCAACAAAGCATAAACTGCAACCTGTGCAGACACGGTAACCATCAACAATTCTCGTTCTTGTTTTCATGAATCCTTCTAACTCGATCACAACCGACAACTATATACAAAAACATGCAACTTCACGCACCAAGCCAAAACCTACATTAAATTGATCTACTTCTACAGTTGCAGACCTGATAAGCAATACGTTTATGCCATTCATGCACGTCTTTCCCCACCCATGCCATGGCAAGCTCGGGACCGCTTCCCACCAAATCAAGCGACTCAACAGCAACAGTAAAGCTCCGAGCAGATTCATGTAATACCGAAACAAGGCAATTTATCCTATTAAACTCCATTTCCCGATCATCAACTTTGGCCACCAAAACCTCATCCCCACTGCTTGATTGATCAGAATAAGCAGAAGCCATCGACGACAATGCCCCCAAAGAAAACAACCTCGAAGAATTGCATCGCAATCCCAATGGTACATTATTCTTCGCAAGTCTATAACTTTCTTGTTCCTTCCTATTTAACTTCACAGCGTAAAGAAAATCAAACCGATTTTTCCCATTATTCTCTGATCCAAGAGATTTTCTGTAGCATAAAAAGATGGACTTTAATCAATTCATCACATAAAAAATCAAAATGCCAACAAAAACCCAATCCCAAGTTCCTAACCACTGATCCAACTCAACTAAATCAAAACAAATTTATTAATTTCTCAACCAAATCAAAACTTTCAGAGACAAACTAACACAAAACCAAATATTACCCAACACACAATCTGATCTAAGCCCACAATTAAGACAAAAATAGATAAGTTCATGATCCAAATTACCCACAAAATATATCAATAAAACTAAATCAAAATGCCAACAAAAACCCAATCCTAAGTTCCTAACCACTGATCCAACTAAACTAAATCAAAACAAATTCATCAATTTCACAACAATTCATGTCTTTTTGTTTCCTCATATCCCAAATCAAAACTTTCAGAGACAAACTAACACATAACCAAAAATTACCCAACACACAATCTGATCAAAGCCCACAATTAAGACAAAAACAGAACAGTTCATGATCCAAATTACCCACAAAAATATAAATAAAACCAACATCAAGCTTCCACCTTTTTATATCCTAACAACAAATGGAATCAAAATACAAAAAACCCAAAAGACAAAAAAGTGAATCGAAATGGAAAAATTGGTATTTTAATGCTTACGGATTGCGGAATATTTGAGGAAGTCGCAGAGCCATTGAAGAAGAAGAAGGAGAGGAAAGAGAATTGGAGGAGGTTGGTGAAGCTCTATAAATGGAATCATGGGCATTGAGATAAGATTTACAGAAACATTAAATTAATCATTTTTTTCTTTGTATTAATTAATGATTTACTGTCTTAGTGTTTATCTCCCGCCAGTTGTTCATGTTTCGAAGTTTCTTTTAGTTTCTTGGACTTTTGTGATTTAATGTGTCTCATTACGAAGTGGAAATGTTAATGTAATAATGTGTGTGTGCTGACGTCGTAATCGAATGTACTGGTGTTTGATCAAATGGGTCCTAACCGAGCTGGCAATTTGTGCGGGCGTGTTCTGCTTGAGTTGTGTAAAAGGTTGGATGTGTCGTGAACGATTTAACACGTGTTTAAGACGGTAACTGAATGGATCGTGCTGACACGACAAGATTGACGCGAACACGATCCAACATATTTTGTAGGACACAACCTAACGTGTTTACCACGTTGTTGTGATTAATTTACAACTATACCCTTACATGTGTGCATTGTGCGTTTCACAATTAACTGGTTAATCACGCGCAAGCGTTTTCGATGCAACACGAACACGACACAATTATAAAATGTGTGAATTCAAACACGATGATTTTTGTCGTGTTACGACGAATTGCCAAGTCTAGTAACTAGAGCTAATAATTTGGACTCAACACTCAATCCACATTTTCGTACATTCAAATTTCATAAAATAAATTCGATTATTTTCAACTCTAATCGGACAAATTCGCACATTTTACTCTCAAAATCTTGAATGTCGATCCAAAACCTTCATCCATTTCGTACGCACGTTACATGTAGCTTTCTTACACACTGATCGATTAACTTGCATATATTTACTAATAAATTTACCGACATTTATCGATGCAGAAATAGATATAACAAAACTTATTAATATTTATCAATGAAAAGATTAACATGTAACTAAATAATATTGAATCCACAAAACTTAGAAAAAGGTGTAACTTGCATTTAGTGAAAGTGACATTTCCCAAACAATTTTAAAGCCTACATAGAAAAGAAAAACAGCTAAAAATAATTGGGTGGCTTTGTATGATGGACCACTTAGATTAGATCCAACAATTTATTTGTTAATTCAATGGAA
This sequence comes from Pelargonium nanum, assembly GCA_036897485.1. Classification (NCBI taxonomy): domain Eukaryota; kingdom Viridiplantae; phylum Streptophyta; class Magnoliopsida; order Geraniales; family Geraniaceae; genus Pelargonium; species Pelargonium nanum. The sequence continues at coordinate 15,560 of JAYMTF010000903.1, read as the reverse complement.
ATATGACTTTTGAACTCATCTAATGGCCAAACAAAAGAAAACCCCTCTTTGTCCCACAGTTAGGCAGCGTTTGAATTATAAATTTTATTCGGGAACCGAAATGGGATTCTCATTTGTCATGTTCGGACAAAGGCATTTTGATCGTGATAATAACTTTTCGAATTTCATTCCCGTTCCAAAAGTTTTAAACCAAACGCTGCCTACGATATCTAAAAGGGGTCAAAAGACAATGTTGTTACATATTAACTAGCCCAATGGTATAAAACAACCAATGCTGTATCAGATTGGTGATTCTTATACATGATTTCTACTTTTCCAAATTGAAAAAATAGATCAGTCCCATTCACAAGGGAAGAGCACAGTTCTCATACAATCATGCCTTGCTTTCTTAACGCTGATCAGCTTGATTTCTCAATCCTGTCCCTTTCTTCTTCTCTCGAGGCCTCTCCTTCGCTTTCTTCTCTAAATCCAAGTTCCGACATGTTTTGCTTTGCCATCAAGTTCCTGCACGATGCCAATTGGTGAAACATTAGTTTTTACCAAGATAGATACGGTTTCTGCAACGTGCATAGGACGATAAACAAACAGCATAAGTCAGTTGTTTCTCCTATTTCCGAGCTTTGAGTGTTTTACTCCTTATGATAGTGTACAGTCAAAAACATGTAAAAAAACTACTCCCTCCGTCCCAAAATTAAAGAGAAGTTAGTTAGTGTTGTATATTTCTTATTGTATCCCTGTGAGCATGTGTCGAAACAATCTCAAAGGATATTAACTGGCTTATTATAGGGATATTATTGGTAATTCATGCATAACTAACTTCTTAAAAATGAAAGAGGACACTCATTTTGGGACGGAGAGAGTATGATTCCATAGTTTCTCAAACAACAACCTTCCATATATCACAATGACCAACGACCAACGTTGTACCTGACTAGAATAGAATATTGATGTAAAAAGTGAAATGATATCGATCTCAATAATACCTGACTAGAATACAATTGTGTATATGTCGCAGTTATTCTCTTTCTATAGATAGGAGAGGAAGAATATGCCATGGTCCAATCCGAGGACAACCTACGGCAATCATACTCTTTTGTGAATGGAATTTTCCACTAAGAAAACTTCAAACAATAGTGAACTTCAAGGTTTACGGGTTTTTGAAACTTGTAGTAGTAAAATAACATCATAACGACTCCTTAAAGAGGAATTTAAGGTACACCACTCTTTACGCGAACACATGAAGTTCCAACCTTTCCCCTCTTTATTTGGAAAATTATGTGTGTGCATGCCTAAAGCATGGAATTTTGAATCTTTCTAGTTGGTATTAGTAATAAAATTTATTTTGTTGCTTCAAGGAAAAAGACAATCGCCGGGCAACATTTGAAGATGAGATTAAGTTGCAAGAAGTAAAAATGTCTCGCAAAAGCATGAAATTGTAGATAAAAGATAACACGTTGATTAACTCAACAAAGGTAGATGAATGATCAAGACTTAAGATACCGTACCAGTAAATACCCTTTTGAGGATCTCATGTTCGACCAAGTAAAAACATGTTTAAGCATGGGAATTCAAATCTCCACCTTCTACTAAGCATTAAAACCCAGAAAAACAATTGGCAAGCAAGTCATTGAACACTACCAAAGAACATAGGAGCACCGAAATATGGCCACACTAGTGAAGCATAAATCTTCATTCTAATATCCATATAAAAACTTAGTTCTTAACTATATCGAACAATTAAGAAGAGTTCCTTAATCAGTTCGCCCAGGGGAATCCTATTCTCCAACTAAATCTTCTGTACAAAATCACAACGTCACGGTGTAAAAAAAATACTATAAGAGAAATAAAATGGAGAAACTTACTTTGCCATACGACATTCCAAATACTTCTTTGAAAACTGTCTACAATTTTCAGAAAAGTGACCAGAAGATTTGAGACAACTGAGGTACTCTTTCTTCTCCTGAAACGCAGAAAACAACGAAACAAGTAAGCCGACCAAACAAAACCGCAAACATTTCGACCAAATACATTCAAGTTCAACTCCAAAGCAACATTACCGTGTCACATTGGTGCAAATGATCCAAAGGAAACACTCCCTTCTCGGGAGGTACCGGCCTCAATCCCCTATTCCCACCAAATGCACCACCTGCCAGAAACAACCAAATTTTCTTTCAAAAATCAAATGCAACAATAATTCTTCTCAGGCTCTGAACATCAAAACCCACCATATAAATGCAAAAACAAAGAGGTCCCCAGAACAAGATACACAATCTAAAAGACAAAAAATGATTAAAACATCTGATTTCTCAATCCTCCTAAACACCCCAAAATCAAAAAGACCCAGGGCCATTTTTTCTTCACAACCTGGTTCAGGACTTTTAACAAACAACATGTGGGCACTCCAATTTTTCAAACCCAACTCCTTAATTCACTCACAAATTCGAAAACCCAGCCATTACCCTCAATTCCATAAGCGGTTTTCGACAAAATTGGCTACAGACACATTAATTTTCCGGATCAAAAACGAAAATTTGACTTAAATAATTTTCTTCCCCAACTGTCTCTTCAATGAAAACAAAAACAAAAATTCAGAAGACACCAATAGTAATCGAAGGTAATAGTGTACCTGCGCTCATTTGAAGCTTCAAGATTCTTCAGTTGCAGTTGTTTCTCTGTCGTTTTGGTTAAAGATCGAACCTTTTTCTTCAACCTCTGAACCAAATTGTTGAAGCTGAAGCAGAGACTCGAAGTGAACAGAATTTGGGCTATGCAGTTCGGGTTAGAGACTGAGACCCGGATAGGCCCAACTCAAATTCTTCATAGGCCCAATTAAGTCGGCCCAATTAACAATTTTTTTAGCTCGGCCCAATTTACAAAATTTATTTGTACGTAACATATTTTATTCTCAATTTTGTTTTTTGTTTGTTTTTTTTTTCTAGAACAATTTTGTTATTTTTATTCCTCTCCTGAGCTATTCTTACAGTCTTAAATTGAATTATTTTGAGGTATTGTTAAGCGTAAGAGGGCTCGGAATTTGTATAATTTACTTAAGAGATCATAAGATAATCTATTCAGACGGGGAGAGTGCATCGGTCTACGGTCTGACCATAATATTTTTTCAAATCAATGACCTATTAATTGTTGGTTTTGGACCACAATATACAAGGGGTTTTTTCGCTCTACTTTCTTTTTTTATGAATGCACTTTAGAGTTCTTCCTATCAACGTGTGACTCGGATTCCTCCAGTGAAGATTTTTGTTCACCTGAGTCAGTTTTCCATAAACACAACCGGGTCTTTGTTAATGATGCGCTACTCTTGCACATACACCAAAAACTCAGGATCAAGCCTACATCTCCATCTTCATACCTTGACACTTCAATTTCAAATCAACATCCCTAACACATGCACAAGACGATAAACATTCCTAGACCGAGTCAAAACGAATGGATCAAGATCTTTTATTATAAAGTTCAGAAGCTTAGCATACAAAAAAAAAATACATCAAGAATAGTAGACAACAAATATACACACTTCAATTTCTATACAAAGATCAACAAGAACATGCTCTCAATCTCAAGTTGTGTCCTAATAAAATTACATAAAGAAGAGAACAAAAATAGCTAAAGAACTATTGAAGAATATACAATTACATACATTATACATATATGAAATGCTCTGTTGTGTGTCCTAAGCCGGGTCAAGGAACTATCATTTCACTAGTTGCACCTCTTCTTCCATTTCTGAGAGAGTAAATACACACACACACATATATTTGTTATGTATGTCTTTGATCTTAGAGTTGCCGTGGCCAGCCTTACCGCCAAAATGGAGGTTCTGGCAATCTTGCTCTCGTGATAAGTACTACGTAGCAACTCTTGCATGAACTAGAATCTTTGTTTCGACTTTGTCAAGGGACGTCAGCTGAGATCCACCTATGCGGGCGCGGGTGCTGAATTACTACTACAATCTTGTCCTTCCAGCTTTCACCAGAGGAATGTGAAGTTGGCTGCATCGGGAACCAAAGGGTTTAAAGAAGTTGATCTGACTATGCAAGACATATTGAAAGGAAATGTGACTAGATTTGATAATAGTAATGAATGATTTGGAGGTATGAGATTGAACTACTTACCACCCCAATGTGCCACTGGTAACGGCTAAAAGCTTTGAAAGTTGCCGCATCCATCTCCTAACATACACATTATCTCGGCAATGTAAGGAAACAGGAAAGTTACCGAAGTGTTTTACAATATGTACAAACGGAACATAGATGCATTTGGTATCTGATGGGCATACTGAAACTATTCAAAAGAGAAATTGTCATGGAGTGACTTTGAAGACTCTATATATATATATATATATATTGAGAGAGATTCAGCTGAGACTTGGGCAAGACTAAAAACACTTTGATTCAACGGGGCGCTCATTGGGCGGGTATTGGCGATAATTAATGAGGTGTTGGCTTGTCTCACTTTGTCTCAACCATTAATAGCTTGGTTTATACTCTCTCTCTATCTCTCTCCCCCTATATATATATATATATATCAAAAAATCATCAATGTGTAAAATGACCACGAAATGATTGATCATAATGCTTGCTAATTTAGTTTAACCAATCTACATTGCTTAAGTCGGTGTTTTATCAACTTTTCTGGGATGTTCAGAAGTGAAAGTTCACTTACTATACTATAAATAGGAGGCACCATCATCTCCCCTTCAGACTTAAGTGTCGGAACAACAGTAAAGCGTGGAGAGAAGTCTTGTGACCTAAAAGTCCACCTGAGAGAGAGAAAGCAAGAATTCAGATTTCTAGTATATTGAACATAAGTACGATGACTACGTCCATAAGATTATCATAGCACAACATTGCAGTAGAGTACGTAGTGACAGCCACCGGGATGTGCAATATAATGAATGTTATACTTGTACGCACCCAATATATAGAAAGATGCAGAATTGAGCCCATTCTCGAACTAACAACCGGAGCCAGTAGTTTTCCGATGAGCTATCCATGCTAATGTATATCTGAAATCATAAGGCTTAATTGTCACAAAGACTCCTCCGTGTATTTAAATATTCAAATGGATGGGAAAAAAGTTCAAAAATAGTCCATGTACTATCTCATTTGTTCCATTTTAGTCCATGTACTATTTTGTGTTCCAATTTAGTCCACAGTTTCTCTAAAATTTCCAAAAATGACCTAACATTAGATATTGAAACAGAATATACATAAACAAGAATAAATCCTCATGCCTCCACAGTTCTGGCATATGCCGTTTTAGTATTCAACAGTAGGTCTTTTTTGGAACACTTTTAGTGAAACTTTGGACTAAACTGGAACAAAGTGAATAAGTTTGGACTAAAATTGAACAAATGAGATAGTACATGGACTATTTTAGAACTTTTTCCAAAAGATAATTTAAAGTAGTATGAAAATATCTGTACCATTGTTTCTGCCAAGGCTACTAATTGCATAGCAGCCTGAAATTTCCTGCGTAGTGCAAAAGAAATGATATCAAACTCTTTACTATGATGATTGACATAATAAATAAATAAAATACCGTAGTTGACAACACGTACTTGAACATTATATACTTCGTATACACTGCATCGTGCATGGTGTGAACATTCTCATCTTCTATGTAACTCAATTGTTCCCGTAACAGTAACAGGTTCTGGGAGATGTGGCGGAAAATCACATAGAATGAAATAAAATAATTAAGCAGCAGAAGGACCTGGATCACCGAAAGATCATATGAATTATTAGACTGAAAAGAAACAAGGATAAATAAAGACATTATCTATAGTTCTAAACGAGTTTCAGTTCCTCCTCGTATTTAAAACTAATGCCTTGGTTTCGAAACTCACGGTGAAGTAAGGTACAGAAGCTCTGTAACCGACAAGGGTCAGGTAAAAGGCACATCCAAGTGCAGCTGTTAAACGACACTCCTTGATGGAAAGCCGTTCACTCATGATGCAGTAACCGTAAGAAATGAGCAAAAAGGACACAAAAGAAGCTGTCTGGAATAGAACTCCGGTTACATAAACCCCAAACGACATCCAGAGAGAGCATATTTGGAAATGAAAACACGAATACCTGCAACAATTTATGCAATAAACTAAGCAAAACCCAAGACACGAGCACGACTAAGTTCTGTGTGCCACTACAAAGCAAACCCACATTTGGACCATAATTTCTTACAAAAACTCTAAACTAATACATGATATCGTTAGTAATAGTAGCTAATTCAGTTCTAAGAGTCTCAAAGTTCCCATTAGAGAAGGCGATATGATTGTTACAATTGCAAAAGCAGAACTGCATTTTTAATATTATCGCAATGATACTGAATCTACATTCCATAGCCATTGTAATCACTCAACGTACCAAAACAAAAAGGATAGAGTGAGTTGCAAGGCTTTGATCAATGGAACCGTTGCAAGCGTCCACTGCAACTTATTCGTCTGCTCATACACATCAGCCATATAACACACATCAATCACAATAAACCCAACAATTAGTCAAATTCCCACAAAACCATCAACAAACACAACCAAATGACCCAAACCCATGAATTTGAATCATAAATCAAGTGAATTACTTGTGAGCTTCTCATACATGATGGCCTTAGCAAACCAAAAACACTTCTGTTTTCTTTTCTGGTGCTGGATTTTCTCAGAAACCAAACATCAAACACACAAACTGACCCAAATAACACAAATTCAAAGCAACCATCTTTCTCAGCAACCAAACAGAGATACTAAACCAAAACCAAAACCAAAACCCACAAATCAAAAACTAAAACCCAGAAACAAAATTCAATGTTAAAGCTAAAATTGTGAGCAGCAAAGAAAAAAAGACCTGAAAACGGCCATTTTTGTAGGTATTGATGGCCCAGGAACAAGCAGAGACGAACCAAATCGACAAGAAGGTAAGGTACAGTGGAGGCAGAGGCCGATACGACTCGTCGAGTCCGATACGGAACGCTCCAGCAGAGTCCGATACGGCCATTTTGGAGTGATCGATCGGTGTTGAAGCTTCTTCAGTTACATTTATGAGCTCAGAATCTCAACGTCTCTGGGTTTTGGGCTTTAAACGTGTCAGTCTCGAACCCAAAATATACTCTGCAAGTAACGAAGTGGTGTAGGTTTGTGAAATTACCTTTATACCCTTTCTTATTGACTACAATTTTGGGTTAGAGTTGGCATTTTGGGTATATGGGTTGAAAAAGTTAGTGAACCCGCTCCGCCCGCAAACCCGTCCGAGTTGACCCAAATCACCCGTCGTTCTAGGCTACAAGCCGAATAGGTTCGACCTGTGAACCATACGGTAGGATTACAGATTATGTTCCACCCAACTGCGGGTGGTCTGACCCGCCTGCAAACCGTTTATTTGAGCTTTACTACCCCGTCAGCTTTGGGGTACGGGCCGCACGGTCAACTCTCACCAAAAATATGTGCGGGTGTGACCAGCAATTTTAAGAAATTTAACTCATGGAGAGCGGGTCAGGCCACCAAATTCACCTTAAATATCACCCACGCATTCCGTTAAATTTGGGAACCTGAAACCTATCCATATTTTACACGCAAAACTTAACACAATATTCAATCTTTACCGTGCTCGACCTATTTGGTCTAATCCAAACATTAAGGCTATTTCCTAAAACTCCTATTTGGCATCCGAATTTGGTGAGTGAGCACGAGTTTCTAACGTCCATAAGAAACTAAGGAGAAGTTTTATAGTGTATTGTCTCTCATGTATTTTTTTTATATATATAAATATAGTGAATGATAAAATTAATTAAATTGGTTAATAAATCGATACGACTTCTGATACAATTTCAAAACATTCAAAATTTAAGATCCAATAAAGTTTAGCATTTGACCAACTACAAATTAGTTATTGGCAATAGACATTGACCCTTTAAATGGGTTTGTAGTGCAAGAGAAATTTGGGCAAATAGGATTGGGATTGGGACATTAGGTGAACAAACTCACTCAATAAAGAACCTAGTTTCCTACTTTCCTTCAATCCTACTCCATTTTAGAAACACAACATTGATACAATTAAAAACAAGCAAAATCCATAGTAGCTTTTGAAAAGAAAATGGTATTTGGAGTTGATGGTTGGTTGTGCATAGGAGATGGTATAGTTGTTGCTGGTTTGGTATCTCCAACTAGAATTTTATTCTTATTAACTTTTCCAAATTAAATGATTGGTTGAATATGTTGTGGAGTTCTAGGATTCATTACCCAATTATTTGTTGTTTTTGATTGTTTTTGGCATGTAAAAATTAAGCCCAACTAAAAAAACTCATAATTCTACCATTTTCCTAGTATATTAGGTTGTTAGTTTCTATAATTCACATACACCTGAAAATCGCTCCGCATTCTACTCGAATTTGGATCATATTGAGTTTTTCATTTGAAATCTATGGTTTAGATCGTAAATTACCGCACATTTTCTAGTAAGGCTCATAACCCGTCTCACTTTTCTCGCAAATCAGACTCGAATAAAGTCTTTTCAACTCAACCCCGAAAATAAAATCAACTCAAAACTTGAGAGTTAGAGGGAGTAGGATTAATTAGGATTGGCTAAATTGGGCTGAACTTGAAAGGTGTAGTGATTGTTTCCCAAATGGGCCCAGATGTGTTGATTAGCCCATTTATGTTTTGTTTGTCTCATGAAGTTCAAGTGCACCTTGGTTTACTAACAGAAGCTTTTGGGCCTGTTTGAATTTCAGCCCGGCCCACATCATTCTAAGCCCACTTTGTATAAATCTTCCCTTCTTAGCCTCAACATATTGTTGTCTTTGTTCCAAAAGATTGGACAAAAATAAGAATAAGATGAAAATTCCTCTATTGGGTTCAAAGTGCAATGACAAGCTAGGGCTCTAAGTCCGTGGACGGATTCAAACGATCCCAAAATGTGAAAATACAGCGAAAGCCCGTACCAAAATCTTGTTGTCTTGTTTGTCGGTCCATTTCGTTTGAATTGTGTAAATTTCAACTCAATACGTGAACATTATTATCTATACCCGGATATGCTACATCCATTTCACATCATTTCAATGTGAGATACGTAAACACTTCTCCTCAGTAAATATTACATGTTGGATTACGCAACGAACTTCACACGCGGACTAAGAAAGGAGGCAAAACAAGACGAGACTCTAGGATCAAGCTAAATCAGCTAAGATATCATGTTAAACTTTTCATTAACCTTTAACAAAGAAACAAGACACTTATTCTGGAACGAACGAGGTAATTTTTATGTAGTTCAAATCATCAAAAACCAACGAACTTGCTCTATTTTTTCCCACTTTGCTACATGAATTGTTGAAGGTTTTGTGGACATAGTAAGATTCTTTCCTATAGTTGCATGATTTGGTAGAGCTTTATAATATAGGTCACTTTGAGGAGCAAACAACAACTATAACTTTTGGTGGGTGTGGATGACACATCACACAAGACATTTGTAAGAGAAAAAGCCTTCTTGCAAGTCATGATTATGCAAAAAGTTTGGCATCTTTGAATAGCTAAACCCTATCAAAACCCCTTTTTTATTTTAATTATTGTTCTACTTTTTGTCGGCATTACACTACTATTTAATCTCAAATAAGTGGGATTAATTTTTTGGTTTTCGTATACATATGATCTAAGTTTACGTCAATACAATCACTCTTAAAATGGTCTCGAAATTAAATAGCATTAACCTTTTCAGTAGTTTTAATGATATGACATTATATTGACCGCAGTGAATTGACTACAAAACTAATAGCGACCGAATTGTTTTTATTGAAATGACACATCAGCATTGATTGTATAATTAATATACATTATGTTTATGTTTTAAAATAATATGTATTCTGTTCCTATAGGTGCTAAATAATCCATCTCTATATGTAGCAATTAGTAGGGTAGGAGATAAAAATCAAATGTGAAATCAAAGGCTAGTAGTGTGGTACTAGTTCACTCCCCTTGTTTTCTTGTTTTCATTTTAAATCTTTGTTTCCAATAAGTACTATACTTTTGAATTATTATGAGACAATGATCTTAAAAATCTCAATTTATCATTTTAAATTTCCTAAGATCTTCAAGGTTATAGGGACCCATTATGATTCTTTGTATGCTCCAATCTCTATAGTTAGAATAAGTATGGCTAAAATTTTATTAATAGTGGAGACCACTTTAGGAACACCTCTTGCTGCTGATGGCTCATTTCATGTTCACAAGACCCTTAAATAGTGACTCAAATAAATTTTGATATACTCTTGTCCCAAAAATTTAGAAGAAAATTTTACATTAAAAAAATGTTTATAATGTTTTTATTTTAAAATGGCATAGTTAAAATAAAAAAGAACATAAAAACTCTATATTCATAACGCCGACTATCAACTCTACTTAAGTAAAATAAAAATAAAAAATTTCAAAATATTTGGTTTTTTTTTGCATAACCGGTTTGGAGATTTTTCTTTGAATATGGAAAATGACAATAAATGGGTCGTAACTCGTATGTCTAAATCAATTTGCTCGGAGCATAAGACTATTTTTTTAGACAATCTTAAGAGCACGTTCGTCCCATCAGATTTATGCATTCAATTTTTTTAATGTAAAATGTTTTGGCGTAAATATTTGAACTCAAACGACTGTTTGTTTTTATTAAATGTTAGTAATAGATAAATAGCTGAGATAAATATAAAATACACCATTTAATAAATACCATATGGGAGACTTGTGTGATAATTTTAATCTATTAATTACATGTTTCATGCATGACCTTGTTTAATTTGTGTGGTTAGTTCAAGTGAAAACATCCAAATGATGTATTGTAGTTTTAGTTTTCCAAATTGTAGCAATCAGTTAGTTTTATATATAATTGTTCTAGAACATACATGTGTACATATAAAAATTAAGATCAACAATTTGTCATCTTTATAAGCCAACTCCATACTTCTTACCATGTCTCAAGGTTGGAAAAATAAAGATTAATTATTTTTAAATCATCATTTTCGACTAATAAAAATCACAATTATACAAATAGTCATTCAATACCTTTTGTTTTTATTACCATAATTGTGTTAAAATTAAAGTCCAATCAAATTTGTTAGATAGTCACTAGTACCTTTCAATTTTACATAATAATAAAAAGAAAAAGAAATATATATTCAATCAAATAGTATAATATTGAAATTATCTTTATTAAACCAGAAACTTTAGTCAACGAATTCAGACATGATCATGCTTATATAATATATAAAAATTCAGAAATATTTATATAATTTATTTATTCATTTTTAATTATTGTTTATTGTTGTGGTTGGGATATTATGATTTAATTTCATTTCTTAATAACACTTTAATGTCCTTCAAGTTACACAATTATTTATCAATACCGTGAAAAATTAGAGAAATGACTTTAAAAGGACACACATTATTTGTGAAGTTGTCACCAATTCAATGATTTTAAAACGCAAGTTAGTTGTGACAGTTTTTTGGTACAAATTTCATAGCAACCCAATAGTAAATAAAAATATGTAACGTGTTAGTAATTCTGTCGAAAAATAGTTTTAAATAAAATCATGTAATAAATCAGAAAGTCTAAAAACATTAGTAAAAAACTGCACGATAATCATTTATAATTCTTCTTAACATCTTTAGAATGCGAAAATACGAAAATGAACTTAATCAATCTAAGTTGTATTGTTCGTTGGTCCATTTTGCTTGAGCCAAGCACCAATTCAACCGTAAACTTCTGCACATGGTCTAAAAATATTTATTTTTCTGTCACTCTTAAAAGTTGTGCGTATGATATTACTCGTCACATTTCTATTTCTTCTCGTAAACATTAGTGCAAATTAATTACACAAAATATATTTTTGTTTAATTTGCAGTTGAAAAATGAAATATAAACTTAAAATTTAAGAAATAATTAGGAGATATTAATAATGGAGCAATCAACCGAATTATTAAATTGAATAATTGGTCCAAACGACACAATCTTGTACAGTAACCTGGCACGTGCAAAATACAAGTTGTATTATCGACATGTCGTATGGAACAAATACGAACTTTAATCTGTATTATTTTTGTCCCACAAAATCAAATAAGCAAAACCCCCAATATTTAGCTTTTCCAATACAACTATTATGTCTATTAGCATATAGTAATATTGCTAAAACCTTTTTTTTTAATAATTGTTTTTAATTATGGGTCATTATAGATTATTCAAGTTGTTGGGAGAGTCGTAACTGTCGCGTGTCATTTGCCGCACAAATTACTAGGAACGTTTTGTCTAAACAGTAAACACTCTTAAGCGCTAAAGTCGTTCCATTACGTCGTTGAATACAAAATTCAACTGGGCATCCGGAAACACTCGGAGACAAGCTATGAGTCAGCGATGGGTCCTTCATCTCAACTGATTAATAACAAGACGTTACATCATTCACATTAATTGTTTTTTTTTATAAGCAAGCGGTACCTTTTATTAAAAGACCAGAATGGTCAAAATAAAAGTACAAAAAGAACCCGAGTTACAAAAAACAACTACCTAACCAAACAATAGAGGACGAGATTTGACAAAAAGAAACAAAAATCCATAAAATGATTGAGACCACCGGATCGGCCTATCGAAGGCGAGAAAACAAACCGAGTAGACGGGCTGCTCCAAAGACTATGAATCAAGAAACTTGTCAGGCACGATAACTTACTTTCCTGCAGAAAACAATACTCGAGTTCACTTTCCTAAAGAGAGTCCACAAGCGGTCCCTCTTGAGCTGCGCCGAAACACCCCTATTGATTTGCGGGATGACGGCGCTACCTTACAATTACCTGCGAGATGACTCGGCTTCAATACGACGAAGCCGCTCAATACAATCGGATTCCGGACCTGTAGCCTTTGCTCCTAAGGCTTTACAAACTTCCCAGAGTGCAGAAGCTGAATCCGAGGGAGACTCCAACCTGGGTATGATCTTTTTCTTTACTGGAATCGGAGCAGTAATGCCGGAGCCACTAATAGTTCTTGATGGACGAGTGCCAATTCGCTTGGTAGCTGCCGTTCGGTGCGTGATTAAAGATCGAGGACGAAGAGACGGGTCACGGCGTCGAGACAGAATAGACCTTGGAGACGACGATGTGCGACCAGATGTTAACGTCGACGAATTTGCTGTTGGGTCCACCGATTTTGAAGCCGCCGATATGAATTGCAAATTTTTAATTTTTATAGTATAATTATTTGTAATTAGTTTGAAAAATAAATTATTAACTTAATAGTCTTCAATTATTGTTATCATAACATTTGTAAAAAAAAATTAAAATTTATCAATTAAATACAATTTAATAAAATTATTACATATGGTTGAGGAAAATTGAAAATATAAAGATAATTTATACACATGTCCAAAAAAAAATCCTTAAGTATAATATTGATGTGTATTTGATAAATTAATTAAAAAATGGCAAGATAAATGCATTTAACCTTAATTTAATAAAGATAATGATTTTGTAAATAAATCTCATATGTATCATGTGACTTCAAAAAAAAAAAAACATATGTATCATCTATATTTAAATTATAGTAAAAATAATAAAATTTGTTATTGAATTTATTTCCATATAATTTAAATATGGTATTTTAAAATTTTCATTTAGGAAATGAAAATTGTGTTGAAAAATTATATCATGAATGAACTAGAAAAAATATTTATTAATTAACAAAAAATCACTATTACAATATACCTTTAGTTTAATGAAATAAAACTCTTGTATTTTTTTATTTATTGAGAATGATGATTCTAAGCCAAACACTATTTAGCTTTGGCTAAGCCGTCAATGAGAACGTGACACCTCATTGAAAAAAATTTAAGGATATTGCGGGTCGCTGCGCTCCCACAAATTCATTGGGGTGAGTATGTGTTAAATTAGATGATATGTCATCTACTCCTAAACTTATGGCTCATGTTCATTTTTCTCTATTTTTTTATGAAACATTCTATTATTTTTTATGAATGTTAAAAGTTAACTAAATAAATAAAATTTCATTTTTAACGCTAATAAATAAAATTTCTTAATTATTATTAGAATGAATGTATAATAATGTTCCATATAAGAAGTGTTAAATCTATAACATAATGAGAACAAATTTTCATTTATTGAAAAAAAAAATCAACTATCACATAACTTACATTAATCAAAGTTACAAGTTTCAATCAAAATAATTCATTAGTGTTAAATACCATACTATCAAATTTCTACTTATAAATTTTCTATATCTTATTGTCTAAACAAAAAAATCAATATAAAAATAGATAAACTGTTTATACACTCTTGGACAGTCATTTTGTTTTTTTTTTTTGAAAGGTGGACAGTCATTTTGTTAGATTTAATTTCTATTATAATTTATAATGTTGTGGTAATAAAATCATTATTTTTTATTTTATAATGATAATAGATTTGTAAATCCCGTGCATCGCACGGGGTATTTTACTAGTTGCAATAATTCTTCCAAATTTGTTTTGGTTGGTGAGAAATATGGCTATGTATTGGAATTGAATGGGTGAAAGTTATTTTATTTTAATATCCAGTAAATAAGCTCTTACGATTTCTCTATTCATCGAGTTAATCGGTTTTGTTTCTAAGGTCCCAACTTCTCTGTTTATACTTTGCCTTTGAGCTTGTTGCTTGGTGACAAAAGGAAATACTCCTATTTTTTCAGAAAACACTTCATTTCCTTGGTTATCAAATCTTGAACGAGCCATGACAACCAAAAAGATTACATTTCCAATGAAATTCTTACTATGACAAGTACGCAAAGGTTCTTCTTCCTCGGGAAGCAAATAATACCTTTCGGATTTTTTCGTCATATAAAACCACTTCTCGACGATATGAACAACATTGTACATATCAACAATTTTTGGTTCATACGGAAGACTATTTTGGTCTAACATAGACACACAAAATTGCAACCATGCTATTTTTTGTTCCTCTTTTAAAAGAGGTTTTATAGCACTTAATTGACGCCGAAAAATTCCCTACTTGAACAATCTATGCAACTTCGTATGATTGACATTCAAAGTTTGGGAAAGTGATCTTAAAGTTGTTCTTTGGCGTAAAGGAACGTTCATCATAGGAGTAAGATCAACTTGAGCTCTCTTACGACCACAATTTTTTGTTCTTCTTTGGGACACATCCACGACTACACCATTTGGAATATCTTTTGCTTGTTTCCAAATTCGTTGTATTGTTCGTAAGGAAACCGAAAATAGAGATGCAACTTCTTTGGTCGTAGATTTTTTTAATTTTCCATTGACGCTTCTCTCCAATAAAGCATTGTAAATCGCCCATCTTTGATCATTGATTAAGTTCTTTCTAGTATGTCGTACTATTTGTTCTTCTTGAGAAACAACATTTGCTGCGCGTTAAAGAAAGAAAATTAATACGATGAAATAAAAACAAATACTAGACACAATATGCATATGTTCATATATGAAATAAAAACTACAAATAAAATAGGGTAAATTGTCATCATAGTACCTGTACTTGTTGAAACTATGGAGTTGGCCCTCGA
>JAYMTF010000902.1:0-28490 GCA_036897485.1 Pelargonium nanum | reverse complement strand
GTGGTGATGTCGATTTCACAGATCGGGGGGGAGGTTTATACCAGTGCCCCTGATTTGTTCATTGTTTCGGTATCCAACGTATGGGGTCCCGTTTGGTTTGAAAGAGAGTTCTTAGGATTTCATGAGTTGTTGCTTTTACTTTCTGGTTTGGTTTTGTTGCTTTCACTTTCTAGTGTGGATGTAGGGATTAGTTTATTTCTTGCTTTTATTATTGGCTTTTTTATTTGGTGCTTAGGTTGTATGTCTGATTCCTCTTTCTGGCGTTTAGCCTAATGAAATGCTTTTATTTTCTGTAAAAAAAAAAAATACAGACCAAAACATGTTAGACCAAGTAGTTTAAGCCATATGGAATTCCTTTGAGGTCTCGGGTTCGAGCCTCCTTACCAACGGTATAGAATGAGGTTTGAGTTAAAATGGAAAAGCTACCCTTATTGTGTAGCTCAATTGATTAAGAAAAAATCCAGACAAATTTTATATTGAATTCAAGTTCTATATAGTCAACCCTTGTTCACAAAAATCGGACTTGAAACTCGAATTGACTCCTCGAGCATGGACGTTCACGGGCGGGGTGCAAGGAATGACGTTTGGAATCTGAAGTTTTATTAAGAGTAAATAATGGCCGGCCATGTACAACCTATTCTTGACTTGTAGCTTGTTTAAATATTTTAGATTTGAAATGTGAGATCTGTTTCGGTTGTCTCCCTTTCTTGCTTTATAAGTCACATGGTCCACCACCGGCCACTAGCCTAAAACAATAGGAAATGGACTCAGAATCAGGTGGTCAACTAATCAATTTAACTCTAAAATAACAAATCCAAAATGGCGTCTTACACTTATTTTAATATGTTTTATTTTATTTAAAAACTAAAGTACATTCTTTCTTTTCAGCTTATTAATGGAGCCCCAATAAGTAGCTACCGTCTAAACTTGAACTTGAACTTGACAAATAGGATAGTTCAAGAAAAATAGTAGTAATGTAATAAAATGCAAATATGGGCCCAATCCATCAATTTGGACTTGGCAACCTTTGAATTTTTTGTTAATAGTTGAAATCCCAATCGAGAAAAGGAGTCTCGATGATACCAATAATGTCAATAATGCACAACTATCATCTTATAACATTTAGGAGTGTTTGGGAATTGAAAGGTCCTTGAAACTTTGGTGAAACATAGCTATCCTGGTGTTGAAATTTTAGTATTTTGTTAATATAGGTCCGTCCAAGCTCGACCTGTTTATTAAACGGGTTGAACAACACGAACACAAACACGAGCACGACCCATCTAAGAGTAGGTTGACACAACATGACACGTCTAACACGTTAAATAATTGAGTTCAACATTATACAACCCGACACGACATATTCACATAAATGGGTTGATCATGACATAATTAGTAAACAGATTGAGTTAGTTAACACAAAACCCAATTATGCTAAAACCGAACCTACTTAAAATTTGTCATCAATCATGACCCAAATTGTCAAGCTTTGAAGTTTTGCGTAGTCATTTAATGGGTTGAGAATGTTGAGATGGGCTTTGTTTTTTCATTACTAAAGAATGACAGTATGGGCCAAGGTTGACCCAAAATGCTTATGAATTATGATGAGAATCCAAACCCCAAAACCAAAACAATACCAACCTTCTATTCCTTCCTTCCTTTCCACCTTATCCATCCATCTTCTACACAACACAGCACAAAAGAACAGAGCAGAAAGTAGCAAGCAGCTTTGCATGAAAGTAACAAAATGGAAGGGTTACAGCAAGTAGGACTTCCCATACTGGGAATAGTGGCAGCTGCAGCTGTGACTTTCTATGTTGTTAGCTTTAATGAGCTCAGAGAGGTATGTATATCACTACAAAAAAAATCGCGATCTGTGACGGAAATTTCCATCATAGTAGATTTCAGTCACAAATGTAATTTGTGACGGAACTGTGACGAAAAAAATTATCTTCCAGATTTCTGTCACTGTTTGCAACTTCTTTTGTAGTGTATAAGTTGCTACTTTCTTTTTCTTCTTCTTCAAAATTATATAATTATTTTGCAGAAATCTCTGAGAGATGTAGATGACTCAGATGAAGGCAATGGAGGATTCCAGAGATCTTTAACCTCTAAACAAAAGAGGGCCACAAGGAAAGCTAAAAGAGAAGCCAAATCGCCATGACCTATATATGAATGATGCTTTTTTCCTATTTTTCATCGGCAAGCATACAAACACCGAGACTCGAACATGAGACCTTGAGGAATCAAGTGAAATCAACCACTTGTCCTACTGAATGTTTGCCATGATGTTTTCTTTTAGCGGCTGTGTGTAATCAAAATATCACTATCCAACTTGTTCTTGCTCATCTTTTCATCTCAGATTTGTTTCTCTATTGTAAATGGCTATATAAGGCCTTGTATTATCAATTTACAATAGTAAAAATATCCATGCTTTAATTCATGCTAACTATGCATGTTCCCTAATGGACATAAAGTTTTCTCCATACCTCCAAAAAAGCATGAGAAAAAAAAAAGGCTCGATCCCTCTTTCACCCGTATTGTTTTTTTTTTTTTGGAGTAAGATAATAAATGTGGTGACAAGAAAATTAGTGCTATTTCTTACAGAAATGTCCTATGAACCTCATAGTGACACAATAGGACAAAACATATAGAAACTGATTGGAATTCCAAAAAAAAAAAAAAATGGAGGAAGGATTAGTGTGTACGTCTTATGTTCCATCAAAACATCAATTGCTGATGTTCTAACATAAGGGTTAAGAGTTCATGTTTTCATGATCTTATCTTTAAGTTGGGAATGGAAGACATCTATACCTCGGCTTGTAGGAGAGTGTCAATTGTAATTTGGATCCGAAACCGATGCGTGCCCGACACCCGACATTAGTTTTATCCGACTCTAACCCAACACGAAGTTGGTCAGGTCGGGTTAGAATTTGGTTCCCCGTTTAAAATTTCGAGTCGGGTTAGGGTTCAAAAACCCAAACTTGCCAGTTCTATGTAGAAGTATAGAACCAGATAAACCAGTTTACATTTTTTCAGGTCAGATTGGCTTCTCTATTGTAAACTGGTATATAAGGCCAAGTATTATCAATTTACAGCAATAGAAATATTAAGAATTCTTTCTTTAATCTTCCATTCAGAAGAAAAATAAAAGATACTAATTATTGGGGTACAAGCTAGGTAGAAGAAAAACAAAGTTTAAAAGATCTATCATCATCTCTAATTGCAAAATGCATGAGTAACCCATTATCTGCTGCTCTACTTCTTGTGCTCACTCTTGAGTTCCTTCACCCTCTCTTCCGTAGCTCGCAGCGCCTTCTCGTAGATTCTTATCATCTGAAAACAACAATCGATCCTCAGTAGAGCAAATTTTGTGATACAAACATACGATTAGAGAAATGTTGTAGTTTTACCTCATCAACTTCTTCGGGAGAAATGATAAATGGAGGAGACATCATTATGTTGTCACCTGCAACGCGTACTATCATGCCATGCTTCTCACACTGAGCTCCAAAATATGCTCCTATCCCTGCGAACGAATGCACATCATCAACAAGCACCCATGAGATCAGGAAAAGGGTCCTTACAATATATATACAACTTCAATACATATAATTTGATAATCACATGCATTTCCAAGAGGCGGGATTTCCCAACCGCAAAACCCTATTTTTATCCAATTGAACTCGATCGTAACCTAAAGGTTGGCAATTTCATTGCAACAAATCTGAATTCACTCGTTTTAAGGAAACTTATAAATAGCTCAAGGAAGATGGAACTTGCCCCATTCAGAAGGAAATGGATCATTAGGTGACTTGTTGTCCACAAACTCCGTACCAAGGATCAAGCCCTCTCCTCGTATCTGCAGAACAAGATAAGTGATCAGAATTAAATGTCCCGTGGCCGTCGAGTGATTTCTAATGAACAGTTAGAAATGATATAAATCAAAAGTAGCATATACCTCTCCAATGATGGGACTTCCAGAGAAGGCTTTCAAACCATCTTGAAACCTTGGAGCAATCTTCTTTACTTGATCAGCAATATTTCTTTCCCTACACAGACGACATATTTACAATGATTACAGTTATGAACCATTTAGCTGTTGAATGTTGATAAAACATGACTTTCAATCAAGTTAGGGGATTACAAAATGAACTTGATCAGATGTCTTTTAGGAATCTCCTCAGTTTACATGTGTTGAGAGAATATTTAAAATAAGAAACGAATGACAAAAAAATATCCGCTTATTTTATTACTTTCCCGGTGCAGACACAAAAGTGTTGTTTATCTCCTCGAAATCGGTTGGTGATAACTGACAATTATATACCCGTGGAATAATGTCTTTGTTCTTCATTTCACTTTATATTTTCCAATATATGTCATACAACTAATAATAAACTTAAAACACAAAGATAATTTTATTATTTTGGGTAATAATCTTTGATTTGGGGTACCTCTTATCTTGATTTCATACGACTTTCAAAGAGGAACTTGGTTATTTTTGTTTTGATATCTCGTATATTCTTAAGAGGAACATTATTGTAGTTTGAGTTCATCAGGAGGGAAGAACAAAATTTCTACAATGTGTAGGGGTTTTTTTTTCCTCAATACAGTCCATAACTACTTTTTAATAGGGACTAGTTTTATATTTTTGGACAGTTCAGGAGGTACATACAGTGACCCTAAATATATTATATGGTTTAAGAGGATATGCTTTAAAGAAGGCGCTTATAATCTAGACTCGACTAATTAGTATTCCCCTCAAGTTTGTAAAGGAAAGCAACAAAGAAACAAACTTGTAGATCTTGAGAGCTTCTAATGCGACCGCACAGGCTACAGGATGCCCAGAATAAGTGAATCCATGGGAAAATGAACCTGAAACAAAGAAAATTATGACAAGAACCAAGAAAGAATGAAGGAAGAAACTTCACTAGCACATCAGCATACCGAGTGTGTTGCTTTGCGAGTGTATGACTTCTGCAACTTCAGGGCTCACCATTACAGCTCCGATCGGCATATATGCAGAAGAGAGAGCCTGATACCCAATTCCAGAATAAGAAGAAAAAAAAAACTTGAAGATTTAGTATTTGGCTACTAGCACACAACTTCTATAATTAAAGTTCTAAGTAATACTCACCTTAGCTAAAGAAACAAGGTCTGGTTTTATATTATATTTGTCACAGCCATACACTGTTCCAAGTCTTCCAAAGGCACAAATTACCTAGATGAATAAAAAAAATAAAAGCAAGCTTGATCTTAAAATTAGATGTAGGTATTATAAGTTGGCAGAGAATATGTAGGACAGAGATGTCAAATACCTCATCCGCAATAAAAAGAATATCATATTTTTTCACAACAGCTTGAATCTGCATTTGGAATGAAGCAGCATGCAGCATTAGTAAGGAACTATACTTATTATATAACAAATGCCATTTCTATTTTAGTTCGACAACTTGATCTTTGCATAATTAAAAAACAATGAAGCCATGAGACATAAAACCAAACTAAAATCTAGAATCAAACCCAAACCGGTGAATCAGATAATTCCAATCCTAATTAGAGATATATCAACAATCGTTGGAACAAATTGATCTAATCAATGAGAGAGCTTGAAATTATTTTATTTAACATCCAACAATTGTTCAGGGTGGCCGACAGTGGAGAATGGCAAAGAGCACACTGGCAAGAGAGATAAGACCGCACTGTAGTCCTTTAAATGTGAGTTGACTACTAGAAAGAGGGTTGTTGGAGCATTGACGAATGAGTTGCCAAGGTGATTGTCGAAAAGGGGGTCGCAAAAAGAAAAATAAGAGATTGGGTTTCTTTGAGATACTCGAGCGTGACGCTGGAATTGTAGGCCGAGCAAACAGCCTAAGGCTGCCGCTGGAATTGTAAAAGCACACAGAGGACTCAAAATTGAGGATCAAGAAGTTCAAATACCATGTAAAAAACTTGTTAATATTGTTTGATATTATTGTATCATATTATGCAAAGTATATATAGGATCAGTAGTGTCCTATTAGATAAAAACAACCAATGATATGATAAATACAATTTTATCATGAACATGTAGACCAGTTCTATCTATATTTATAATCTATTCTAATTAGAACTACATCTTCAATAAAGCTTTTGACAAATGACGCACCTTTTCGAAATAGGTTGCAGGTGGAGGTATCACACCTCCTGCCCCCATGACAGGCTCAGCTATGAAAGCACCAATCTGAAATGAACAGCCATATGAAGTAACAAAAAATCATTCATTTGAAGTGCTAAATGATTTTCAGTATGGGCTTATTGTAATATTCAATCTGATTACCGTCTCTGGTCCCTCTTTTAGGATAAGATCCTCCAAATTCTTGGCTAACCTGGTTGAGAACTCCTCCTCAGTCTCCCCTGAAAAAAATATAGTAGCATGTCTTCTATTTAGTAAACATCATCAAATACAAGTAAAAGGAAAGGCTGGCAGCACATGCAGCAACCTGGAAGATGAAAGCGCCAGTAGTGAGGGCAGTCAGTATGCAATACAAATGGAGCAGGTAGATCAAACTTTTGATGCAAAGCTGGAAGGCTGCAATATAGTATATTAGAGGGCTAAAAGGTCATGTATCAAGTACTATAATGCGTCACATAAAAGTTTGAAGTCAATCATACCCAGAAAGACTGGCTGCTATCAAGGTTGAACCATGGTACCTGTCACATTGCAAAGATAATGTAAGAAATACTCCAGTACAAGAAGATAAGGATGAAACAAAACCAGTTGAGTGACAAAACATACGATTTTTGCCGAGCTATAAATTTTTTCTTATTTGGTCTCCCAAGCGCATTATTATAATACCAAACCAGCTTCACCTACAAGTAATAATTAGGGGGCAAACAAAGGTTACAAAAGAAAAACATTATCTTTATTACTATTCATGTAAAGATGATAGATCTTATCAGCATTATGGAATTTTAACAATGATTCCGTATGAACAGTATTGACCCACTAAAAAAATATTCTTATGTTGTTTGGAAAAGATGTCAGAATTTATGTACGTTCAAGTATGTTTATTTGATGCTTGCATGACAAGAAGGGTTACTGTGCACAGGAAAGATGATGACAGCACAGATTATAACTCTTCATTTCAAAAAAAGTAAAATCACAATGCAAAACCATCTAAACCACATAAATCCAAGTTTATCCATATAAACAATATTTTGAACTCATTTCCAGAATGTTATATAAATACCTGAGTATCATTGGCTTCAGATCCACTATTTGTAAAGAAAACTTTTGCCATTTTTCTTGCTGTAAAGGTTTCTAGAAGTTCCTTTGCGAGATCCTTGAAAATGAAAGGGATATTCATAGTTACAAAGAATCATCTTTTGAAGACAAAGCAAGTTATATTCAATTATGAAATTTTTCCTAAAGTTGGTAGATTAGATATAAAGTGGCAGTGAATATTGAGAATGGAACCTTGTGTCTATCATTAATTGAGAAAAATGAAGTGTTGTTATGAATACCAAAGAAGGTTTTGTAGTACGATTCCAAAATGAATGGTAAAATGGTAAAGTCTTCAGTTGTGCAATTGCAGCATCTACAAGTCTAGGTTCATTCCCCCCTGCAAATTTCAACAATATATAAGAAATTGAAGCTGAAAATTAGAGTTGAAACATTTAGGCAAATACTATAACATAGCATGAACATCCAGGAGTAGAGTCAGCTAGTCCCCAACTCTTGCATAAGAGAACGTACCACAGGACATGAAATACAAATGAAATGTTGAAATTATATTATTATTATTATTATTATGATTACCTAAGGCTGTGCACCATAAACCCGCGAGAGAATCAAGATACTTCTTCCCATTGATGTCATAAACATAGGAACCCTATATCCAATAACAGTAAGTTACATAATTGAATATATTTTTTAGAATAACTAAGATTATACTCTATTTTTACATACCTCAGACTTTTCTATAATCAGAGGGTGCAAGTCAGTACTTTGCCACCCAGCTGTAAAAGGAGCCAACATATCGTGCCCCTTAAACCTGCAATATTTGTAGAAAATAGTTAGTGAATATAAGCCACCATGAAATCCTTTGGAAGGAACTTGGGCACATATAATCCATTTTCATCTCTAATACATACAAATTTTCATACATAAGAGGAGAAAAGGGGAGAGCAGATATATAAAACAAATTACACAAAATGTACCCTTGAGCATCAGTCGATGAATCATCCTTTTGTACGGATGTCCCTGTGCCATACCATCTGGCCAGTGAGGGAATCTGATGGAGATGCTCCTGTGAGCTTCTCGAAGCGGCAACATTTCTTACACATGAACTGGTCTGTAAATAAAATTGAAAGAGCAGTATCAAGAGGCAAAAATAGTCAGAACTGAGGCAAATTATAGCTAGTAGACATGAAATTCTGGTTCATGTCACAGCACACACATGAACACATTACAAACCAGTACTAGATCAGCAACATCGGGACCAGCTACAGTCCAGATTCTGACAATAATACAATTGAATAGTATCTCCAAAATAAATTGTGAGAAACAAAGGACTTGAAAACTGAAAAAGTAGACAAAGTTGTATAATTAATGCAATTCAGGTGGACCAACTAGTTGCAATAGGATTTGAAGATAGGGCAGTTTATTTACGAAATGGTACAGGTTTCCAAACAGTGTCAACTACAGAAGCATAACAATGATCTGTTAATTTTCCAGCAATAACACAAACAGCAAGACAAAACAAAAAAGATAGCGAGAAGATTCAGCTAGATTTAAACAAAATTATTGAAGATAACATGATAAATTTGAATCAGCTACGTAGCTGGATAGAAAGCCATGATTATTGGCGATCAACGATATGAATCTAAATTTGAAAGTAACATGCACATCATGGAAGACTGTAAAAGCTGAATCCAAATTTGAATATTCAACAAGAATCTAATCATCATCCAGAAATTTGCATTGAATCCAACCAAACAAAGCTTTTGATCATAAATTTTGCGAGAAATGAAGAGAAAATGTTGATGAAATGAGACGGATTACCTGAGCACGGAGGAGATTGGATCGGAGAAGGCGATTCATAACCATTTTGATTGACACTTGTGACGTAGCAGAGAGTCAGAGAGAGAGAGAGAGTAGTGATATTGCTATTGCTCTTGCAGTATTGGTGATGCTTTATATATATATTAATTTATTCTCCTGATTAATTGCGTTAATCTCTTTTACGGACTATTTCATCATCATTAAATTAAATTAGATTAATGGAGTATTTGAATTTCCTTAACCTCTCATCTTAATTACGACAAACTGTAACGTCTCTTTCATTTTACCAGGGGCCCACTTGCGCAAGTCCAACCTTCTTTTTTCCATTTATAGCCTAATTCTTCCTTTTTTTTTATATCGGGAATTTATTTATCACCATACTATTATCATCTCAAAATTAATATTTAAAGTTAAATTACCATTAATCCCCTAACTATGCGTCTAAATTACAATTGAGTGTGCTACTAACTTTTAAATCACTGATGATATCTGAACTATTCTATTCCATCACCCGTGCCTAAAAACTCAATTTTGGGAATAATTCAACAGAAAACTTAATTGTCATTACTCACATGAATTGCATGTAGCTAGTAAAAATTTCAATTTGTGAAATAGCTAGAGCAAAAGTCAACTTTACAAATTAATGAAATAGTAGCACATAAAAGTCAACTTTGCAAAAGTCAACTTCACCACATGGCAACGAGAGAGAGAGAGAGATGAGCAATTGGGCTTGTATTGCGTGTGAACGAAGGACGTGAGCTCGACTTAGGCTCAGTTGGACTAAGTCGCCTGAATTGTGTTGAGTCTACCATGTGATTCGCCTAACTCAAGCCGAGTTGACTTAGTGACCCGCGCAAGTAATGGCTTTGATGACATGGTGCGCATCAACCGAGTGACGTGGTGGAAGGTTCTTATGTGGCACCAAAGAGTTATGGGGATACCACATGGTGTTCACGAATTGGGCCTCGTGGCGTCTAGATATGGCAGGTCAGTGGTTAGGGTTTGAGCACGTAGACCACACGCGTTGCGCTTGGCAGCGCATGCAGACACATTGCCAAGGCGTACAAGCGTGTGAGGCATGTTTCTATGTATGTTCTATCCCGTTTTCTGTGTTTATGGGCTTTTTGGACTTTTCGTCCCCATCCTTGGTCTGATTTGACTACCAATTTAAACCGTTCTTTTTCTTCAATTATACCTTTCAACATGACGAACATTTTAGGTCTATCTGAGATACTTAATTTATTTTCATCTTTGATTGGAGCCCTATGCAAAGGGCCTAAGTCATGCTTTTTGGCTTCAAGCTCATAGAGAACTTAGACGATCATTTAGTACACGTGTTGGCTTTATAGTGGGAGATTAATTTATGATATTCTATTGATTTGACTAATTTTTCTAAGTCAGAAATCAAGGTCTTAAACGTCGTTGTCTAGGCTTTTTTCCCTTAGTCAAGGTGTAGGTCTCACAGGTCAAGTCCTAGTCAGGGTAAGGCTTCGGGTCTCCTGAGTGCGTTGAATGTGCTCCAACTCTTGCTAAGCTTGCGCAGGGTAGCGCACCGTTAAGATGAACCCCGGGTGTGTGCCCAAGAAATAGCCTTCGGTGTGAGAATGAGATCTTTACACAAAACAGTTTTGTATAATCGAAAGCTGAATCAGATTTTCGTAGTTTGTTCAAAAAGGGAAGAACACTAAGAACACTTTTGAGAGAGTTTTTGGTTCTGTATGAAAAGTGCTCGAATGATAGAAAGTCTGACCTTTTTCCTGAAGGCTTGAGGCCCTATTTATAGCTTTTAGGTTTACCTGCCACTGAGCGACCTTTGGCCGACAGACGTTGACTGACGGCTCCCAGGTTCTCAGTCTCCTCTCATGTCTCCATCTTGTTGGAATTGCACACCAACAGGGTTAGAGACTTTTTAGATGGAGATGAGGCACCTAGAAGGAGCGTCTCTCTCTTGAGGTAAAGGCTTTGCGCTTTTTAGAATTAAGTGCTGGAGAAATCATCATGTGATTGAACCTAATGATGACGGAGCTTGTTATAGTTGATGTGCAAGGGCATGAAGCGAAGCGCGTCTTGAAGAATGAGTGTGTCATCTTGGTGAGGCGAGCCACATGGATGGAGTAGGCCGCACGGACAAAGCTACCCGCACGGACGTTTCTTGCCGCATGAAGGTGCTCAACCGCACGGGCGAGTGCGGATGCGCATGGGAGCGAGCGGATGAGAGGATGTACGGACGGATGCGGATGAGACGAGTTGTGCGGATGCTCGTATGCGGATGCGTGGAAGGGGGCATACGGGCATGAAGCCGCGCGAGGCCTAGCCGTGAGAGGCCTAGCCGCGCGAGGCCTAGCCGCACGAGGCTTAGTCGCGCGAGGTGTAGCCGCGCGAACTTGTGTTGATTTTCTCAGTCCTCCTTCGGGTTTTCAGGGCTCCACCGACCAAACTTTGACTTTCTTTTACTGACCGAGCGAGTCACGTGTCACTCGATCATTGGTTGATTTATTCTTGGCTTTTATGTCGAATCATTTATGCATCATTTGTTTCCACGTTAGGGTCTCAAGAGAACGTTAATGACACTCGAACACATGTTTTGACATTTGGGACTTTTTGGGTCTTCGACATCTTGTAAAAATTTGGGAGCTCAAAAGTCCATTTATTCGTGTGAATGCTCGTATCCTACTTAGTTGCGGGAAACTAGGCTCCTATCTTTTTTATTCCATTGACATTGTTTTGCCCGGATTTAGTTGCGGACAACTAGGCTTCTATTTTGCTTGCTTTTGTAGAAGGCTAGGTTCACGGTACTTTTTGCGGAGGAGGCTCTGACTTTATTCTTTTTCGGGAAGGCTTGGTTCCTACCTTTTGCCGCAGAGTTCTAGGCTTTGACTCTTGTTTTGTAGATACCTTATGAAGGGTGATTATATATTGTTGGTATTTTCTCGAACATGTTGAAGTTTGGTGAAGCATTTTTGTGACTATGTCCTTGCCCATTGGTTTCAGAGCTTGCCCCTCGTGACCCTTAGTTTATGAGAGTTTAATTAGCGAATGAGTGTGCGATCTCAAGTTTTCCACACTAAGGGCATGTTAGTGAGTTTAACTATCTCGCTTCATTACTTGTTTCACTTGAGGGAACATTTTAGCGTTACTAGCTATTACATGAAAGTGTACTAGTTATGAAAAGCTCGTTGGCTACCAACTCTTTTGCGAGTGTTAGGTGAAGGCGTTCCATGTTGGGAAGGAGTTTCATGTCATTCATTCTTTATTATCATGTTGATGATGAGGGATTTATTGGTAGGTGCATCCACTTGGTTAACTTGTTGTCTTTGTATTTCAATATGAGTTCTCTTATGCCCATTTTACTTGTGGTCGGCTCAAAATTGTACTACCTTGCCTTTGTTGAGGTACCTTTGGACTAGCTATTTAAGTATAACAATTCTCGATGTCATGGTCGTAGCAATCGTGAGCCACACAAAAATTGTTATTCTCACTCTCTCGTAACTCTCCATTCCACGCCTTCTTTGGGAAGGGAAATGTGGTGATGCGATCAAGATAGTTGAATATCTCTTGATAAATGTCCCAGAGTAATCTGTAGTTCACGACGACGACCGTAGATTGCATTTCCCTTTGGTTCCCTTCGGAAGGCATATTGAAGTGCTTCCTTTCGTTGTTGTTTCCCCCTAAGTTGTTGATGTCTTGTTGGACCAAGGAAAACATTTCTTTCTCTAGGTCAGGATGGGAAGTCCTTCGGGGCCGAACGAAAAGCTTGGCGTGTAGTATTGGAGAGAAGAGTCCAATGCGAAAGCTCATAATGACCGTTCCATATGTAACTTTTTCACTCTCCTGAATGACAATCGTGTATAACTAACTCCATGTTGTTATGTCAGACTTGTTGGTTGTTTCTTGACATGAGCTAATGTTCATTGATCTTTCTTTTTGTTCGACTAAAAAAAATTTTAAGACCATTTTTCAGAGTTGGTCCCAACTCTTAATACTCTCAGCAGGTAGCTCGTGGTATCAAGTTTGAGTCATGCATTTGAGGACGCAAGTGAAGGACTTACAAAAAGAGGTAGGTCATCCGATCAGAGCGGACGATCATCAAGGTCAACTTGCCTTTATTGACCGCATTATGCTTTCTTCTAGTAAGGTCGTCACTCATCCTAATGCCGTTTATCCCAATGATCCTACGGATAGTCATGCATTAGCGCGGGAGGCTACTTTGTTGGCTCATAGTACGTGGACGAAGCTTGCTTATGTATGTAGGCTTGATGGAGTTACTTTGTTAATCATGTGTTTTTAGCTCCAAACATAAGAAAAGTGGATAGGATTTTACTAGTTAAATTTATTAAAATTGACAAGAGTTTTAATCAAATATTGAAATAGTAGCAATAATTGCAGTACACATAATAAAGCATGCATAAAGTATAAAGCAGTTGGAGGGACCAGAGAAGGAAGGTCCACTACGTGACAGTATAATGTTGGTACCATATTGACTTTAATCGAATATGATTTGGATGTATCCTATGATGATGGTGATGACTCACCTTAGTCCTATCAAAAGCAAATAGGAATATCATAAATACACAAATAGCAGCAATTCATGGTCCATTCCATTGAATCCAGTCCAGTTACATCCACATCAACATTAGTACAAATTACAATAATACATGCAAGCATGCGGGCGAAACAAAGCCGCCCTCTTTCAACGGCCAAGAAAAGCATGTGAAGCTCAGCAGTTATACACGCTCGGTTAAACTTAAAATACGAATCTTGGAACACACACACACACGACAATGTTAACTCACAGATAAAGAGCGAGCGAGGAAGCGAGATAGATCTTACAGTTAATTTGTCAAATCGGAACTTTGATTTGTAGGTATGCTTGCGTGTGATCGCCCTTTCTTTCCAAGGTCCCTCCCTCCCGGGCAAAACAATGTCAATGGCTTCAACTTATAGCCATCTCGACGACTCTGGTTGCTGGGGAACAAAATTCTTCGAAGATTATAGCTAGCTACTTGAAACCGGGTTTTGGTCAGACACCTCTGCCCCCTCCTGGGGCAAACACGGGAAGTTGGTTTGAGGCTGAATCCCTTTTGAACCTTGACTCCCGAGGAAGGGGGTTCAGTGCTGCCCTTTCTTGACCATCTCTCCAACCCAAACCCCTTTCGTTTCTCACATCTCTAGCTGGGGCGCTCAACAGTGGACCGCCAAAGAAAATAGAATCTCCTGTGTACATCAACTTCTCTGCTTGCTGTAGTGGAGCAGGAGCTGGAGCCCTCACTGCAGAAGAAGAAGAAGATGAGGACTCCCGAGGTGGGATAACAACTGGCCTCCTGGCATTACTACTGCTACTTTCTGCATTACGACTTGGCAATCCTATTTGAACAGATGATTTGTTCCGTGCTTCAACAGGAACTGAAACATACCTCCCGGCTTC
The DNA here is from genome assembly GCA_036897485.1 of Pelargonium nanum. NCBI lineage: Eukaryota > Viridiplantae > Streptophyta > Magnoliopsida > Geraniales > Geraniaceae > Pelargonium > Pelargonium nanum. The sequence goes on along the minus strand of JAYMTF010000902.1, from coordinate 14,022 downwards.
TTGATCCCAAACAACAGATGTCCTTTTGACATCTCTCAGAAGAGAGGAAGGAGGTGCTAAGACAAGTAAGGGATCGGTACTAGAAGCCCTGTGCATGATCTTTTCATCAAATCCTGATGAAGGATTGTCAACGTTAGGGAAAACCACCTTTGGAGCTGCTAATGGCCGATCAGGAGCTGAGGTAACCGCACTAAAACGACCCAAACTATGAGCTTGCGGAAGCGGGCTGAGAGTCACCGACTCGTGAACATGCCCCGGACTGCTGAAGCTACTTACACTTTGAGTCCCAGTTTCATACTCATCTCGGCTTCCTTGACTTGGCGCATAAGAGTTTCTAAATGGCGATGATTTTAGATCGTTCTTCATCTCTTTGTTTGTTCCCATATCAGTGCTCACACTACTTCTGACACTCATGTTACCACTTGAGCTAAATTCGGGATCAGGTAAACGCCGATTATCAACAGGGCGTAGAACAGAGGATGATGCCCTGGCTTTTGCTGCTGCTCTCACGGCCTCATTGGAATCCAACTTCGCAAGTTTCCAAGCACTGATACGGACAGGCCTTTTGGGTCCTCCCTTGATCCCTCTATCTGGGAATCCAGATGCATCTGGATCAACAGTGGATGGTACCATCCCAGGCTCCAAGTGAGGTACAACTTCATCCTGCACAGCCAGGAAAATGTATAAAAAAGTTTTCTAAATCAACACAACGTTATCTAGAGTATACCGCAATAACTAGAGGCTCCAAGTTCATACGTAAGGTGGCTCGCTTCAGAAGTAACTAATTCAAATACCACTAATCAATAGATGAGATATTTGTGAAACCTCGCTTGAATTCTTCGCAAAAACAGTAAGAAACTGAAGTTGGGCAAGCAACATGAATGTACGGAGCCCTATGGCTCAAATTCATTGATCCGAGAGGACAACTAGCTGCTACGAGTTTTAAGTAATTTGCCATTCTCACTGCAAATCTATGGCAGATTCTATCCAGTACTCTATTGTCAATGAAGGCGTAGAAACCAAAAAGCAATAACTTATACAACATTAAATTGAAGAAGAATTAGTCACGAATTTGGATTTGCATCATGTAGATAAAATCTACAATGATACAAAAAGCACACATAAGAATATAAAAGGACTTTGTTTACTATCGGTGTTCCAAAAGAACTACCAGCATGAATGCGTAGGTAAAAAACAGTATTAGTATAAGATATGGGTTCTGCTTGTGATAGAATCAAGCAAACGTTGACGCACATTTTCAAGAAGATTATGAAAAGAATACTGAAATTGCAACAAACTTTAGGTATAAGCCTTTGGAGATCAGTATGAAGACACCAAACTTGGACCATTCTTCAAGAACAAACAAACAGAAAACTGAAGTCAGTACCAAACACAATACCTGATAGTCCACGAATACCCTAGGAGGTGTACACCATGCTCCCTTGTACTGCAAACCCATAGAACTTCCAACACTAAGGCCAGTTGTAGCAGATCCTGAAGGAGAGTATAGCACATTTTGCAATTCTTCATCAATATCAGCTCCAGCAGGTGCCTCACTCATGGCCCTCATTGCCACGACATACTCATAGGTTGTGATACCCTGATTCAATTTATGAAATCAAGATATTTGGTTAGTGAAAAGTCCATTTCCCCAGCATCCAATCTTATTGTCACATTTTCCCCACTACTATGCCCCATCACAAAAGGAATAAAACTCTACAACTAGCATTCCAAACCAACAACCATGGTAAAGAACAAAATATTTATTTGTCTTCTCGACACCAATCATGGCATTGCAGGAAAAAAAAAATGCTGTTTCATTGACACTACCTTTCTGATCAAGATCATGTGGAAAAAGAAAAGTTCGCTCAATGGTACACAAGCTAGCATAGAAACTGCAGTACATACAGCCTACAAAAAATATGATCTAACGTTAGCACAAGAATTCTGAGTTTGAGTGCTCTGGGAAATATTAAGTACCAGGTCTAGTCAAGCATAGCAATATGATATGTACCACTACTGTTGCAAATGGGGCACGAGAGAAACCATTTCCAAGTCTGTCGATAATTTGTGTCTCCATGCTTTTCTTTACGGCAAAGCAACGGACTAGAACAGCTATACCAACTCCAGCTTCAATAACAAGCTGAACCAGAGAGAGAAAGAGAACATTAGTAATAGCTATAGCTATTTTCTTAGCCAAACTAGCATTGACAACAATTCTTACCCAAAGAAGACTAGTGGCCATGAGAGAGATAAACGTAACGTAATTTTTGTGACCCACACAATTGTTGAGCCACTGCAACCAAGTAAAATATTAGTTTCCATAAGACAAAAATGGTGAAGGTGTTCTAACAGCTAACTACAAAAGCATTACAAGATACACCAAGATGTGTGCCTGCAAAAGAGTAAATGGATCAACATAAATACATACCCGACAATGATGATCAAAACCATCTACACATTTATCGCAACTTCTACAGTGTTTACTGAACTTGCGTACCTGTAATATGGTAAACATCCATGGTTAATAAATAAAGTCATAATAGTATAGTGATCATTCTTTGTGGACCGGCATCAGCTCAATATTAGAGAAACCATGCGCAGCTTTTTACATCAAAGAATAGACACTAACTAGAACACGTCATGACTTCCCAAGGGAGGTAAATTCCCAGGAGCTGTGCACATTCAGCATGCTGGGCTAAGATCTGTCACAGTTTCAGTAGTCCTCATATGTTTGAAAATGCTTGAACCAAAAAACTATAATTTGACATTGGGCTTCACACATTTTGCATGAGTCCCAACATATATCATAATTGACAATATAGTTAGCGATTAGAAGAGAGCTGATGGGTGGTAAACATTAGACATGATGGCTTATAGTGCAATTGAGTCATGTAGAATAGCGAAATTTGGGGGTGGGGAAGGTACGGTGACTATGGTCATAGTGGTGGTGGCATGACAAGACAGTAGTTATCGGATGATCAAATCACAATTGAGGCAGTAGTATAGAGGAGAGGTTGTTTTAATTAGATGCACACGTTACAACGAAGTGGACTAATATGTTAGTCCAAGTTATGTTTTCTTGAGAATTCAATAATTCCCATTGACTGTAACTAGAAAATTATGACAATTCTTAGCAAATGAATATTACTCGAATATAGCTTTCTTTGAGCAATTTCACAACTCCACAAGCAATGTAATTGCATTGGTGATAATAAGATGCTATGGTGCAGAACATGACGAAACAAAAATGCAATGCGCATAATAATTTAGTAGAGTTGACAAGAGCAGCTACAAAAAAAAAAAAAAAAAAAAAAAAAAAACCTTCCCCTAGAAATAATTTTTCTATTTTAATACCTCAGCATTGCATAATGTGCAGAACAAAGCATCTTCACTAGTGCATTGTTGCTCTCCTTCCTGTTTGCGGCAATCTTCATATATAAACAATGCACAAAATATTCCTGCCACATTGAACCTAGATTTGCTAACAGAAGGATCCACAGTGGTATCTGCTCCACCAATTTCTCTTACTGAGCCTTTTCTGCTAGAGTTAGGTCCAATGGAACTTCTGGAAGCTGATGATGGAGACGAATAAGCACCTGTGCCAATTTCATCCAAATTTCTTGGCAAAGGACTTGCCGATAAGCCATAAGTTGCATTGAGTCTATTTGTTCCTGCCCGATCAAATTTTGACATGATTCCAGGATCTGCTGGATTAATAGCAGTACACCGAACATAAAGGATAAAAACAAGGAGTGCCTGCAGTGCCATGACAAGAAGAGGAGCAACAGGCATAAGGCTATCATGTTAACAGTAGCATTGAATCTATTAGCACATGCTGTGACTGAAGTAACACAGAATATGAGGTCAACAAAATGTGTGTGCCCAAGCTACAAAAATACAAGTTATATTTTTTTACATATAGGAAGTGTACATGGTTAACAATGAACAATGACACTGAGCTTCATTAAACTGCTGGTGCTGGCAGTTCTCTATCATTCTCATCCTAAAATTTTATCATCCATTTACAAATCACAAGCATAAAATATAAGATAATGTATGAGTTAGCTGAGTAAGTGCCAACTGCCAACTAAGAATAAAGAGAAAGTAAAGAATTTTACATACCACGGGAGAGTAAGTACCAATCAAAGCGTACTCCCAGATGCGACCTCCAACAAAAGGAGCAAAGAAAGCATAGAATGCAACCACTAGCAAGCAAAATACAGTAATTGCAACAACCTATACAAGAAGAGGATCATAGTTTAAGAAATTACATATGCCAGCAAAACAAATTAACCTACAAGAGAAAAACATATTTCTAACATCCAGAAAATCAGAACACAGAGATACAACAGTTAACAAATGCATTGTCTTGTATGGTTTAGGAATCTCCTTCATAAGGTACTGCATGGATCCGTTCTCCATGATATATATCAGAAAGTATGCTGAGTAGACTTACAGATACTTTCTCATACTCGTATAGGTTGCATATGGAACTACTTGTTCCTTTTTCATAAGTGAAAATTATCATTTCAGTCAACATTTGTATTGCATGCATATACTCAGCTTGCACATTGATTCTTAAACATGAAGAATCTCAACTCAAGATTATATTCCTATAGGTACGAAAAGTTAATGGTGTAGCAAACATGCAGTACTCAAGTTTTGCTTTAGTGTATAACTGATTTATTAAGCCTGCAGGGAGCTTTTCTAGCCAATTTGGCATTTCAAAGTTGAACCTCTTTCTATTTTTTGTTGAAAGAGGTATACTAGGTTGGATCCAATAACCCTTTTAATGTTTTGAAATTTGAATAAGTTGGGACAAATCTGGTATATTCTAGGTTCAGGCGTTCAGCTGATGTGGACATTGGGTTCTATTTGAATAGCAAGCTGGTTTCTCAGTAGTTAGTTCCAAAAGCTTTCTACTTCTGGACTATGATCCTAATCCTATTGGTGTAAGGAAGAAGAAGCAACCATATGGTATGAATGCTTTCTTTTCCAGGAGTGATTGCTTAGAGGAGAACTGATCGGATAGGTTTATCTTCATCACCTTCATCTATTACAAACTGATATACAGGCTATGAAACAACGGACCAAAACTAAACAGCTGAACTATAAGAATTTGGTTCACAAAACCCTCTTATTTAACTTCATTCAGTAGCATACCACATGTTATTCGTCAAAAGTCTGGCATTGAAAAAAAAAACTCAACCGTAACAATTGTATAAAGCTTACCTCATCCTTGGACCAAAAAAACCACTTGAATAATAAATAAATAAAATTTCATCACCGCTTCAAAAGAAAATAGCTCACTCGTACATAAGGGGATCACCCGGTGAGGGCGCCTCCCAACACTGCCCAAACGAAAGGACGCCTAAAAAAGAGAGGTAGGAAATAGGAATGTTATAGAGATATGGGCATTGCGTGGTTGATAACTTGAGAGGAGCCTAGAAGAAAAAGAAAAGTGAAAGACAGAGGTAGTGATGTTATGCGGATTTGGAGGCTGTTCCGCTGTTAACTTGACGAGGATGTAAAAGGGTATGTCATGTTATGCATCAAAAGTCCCATTTTTGAAGATATAGGGGTAGTGGTATCATATATAAGGGGCTGGGTACCCTCCACTGGTAAACCGGTATTCTAGTGTTGGTTCTATTAAATAATCCCAAATAAATTGACTCATAAAAGAACTGATATAGAATACAGTGTTGGAACTAAGACATCTTGATGCAAAAGAACCTCCATGTTCAAAAAAACAAAATGCACTTAGAAATGAAGCAATAGCATAGACTGAAGAGTGAAAAGTGATCAAAGCCAACAGTTAAAAACCCTAAAATGTTACAGAGTTCTATCAATTACCAACAAATACAAGTAGCTAAACTAGTAGTATCGCAGCTTAGCTATTAAACAAAAGCATGGATCATAGAATATTAGTAGCAATTTCTTTTTTTGATGAAAACCCAGTTAGAGAATCAAGAACACAAAATCAAAACCATAGAGCTCAATATAAATAATAATGTGGCGTAGATGAGATCAGATGATACCTGAAAGGTGTGAGCAGGTAGTTGCCATCCATGCTTCCTCACCATAACTTCCAAATTCAGACCCAAAAATAAAAAACCCTAATTCCACCACCAGCTAGAGAATGGGAGTTTCTTCTGTGAAAAGTAAAGAGAAAAAGGAAAGCTTTGCCTCACAACACCGCAACCCAAAAACAGAAACAAAAACAAAAACAAAAAATGAAATTGATGGGAAAAAAGTATCTAGTATTGAATTGAACGGGTCTGAAAGTAGAAGAAAATAAGGGGAATTGAAAGCAATAAAGAAAAGCTAGTTTCCAGAGAAAAAAACAGAGAAAATTCCAGTTAGGAAGGAGTTGGAAAGAAGCAGAAGGAGTGGAGAGAAAAGACAGAGAATAGAAAGGAGCTCAACTGTTGGAGAAACGCTGGTGACAAAAATACAAATGCGTTGACAGTGAGAGAGAGAGAAGAGGTTCATTAGACCGCTGTTTTCTTTTTCTTGGTTAAAAGGTATTTTTGGTGCCCAAACTTATGCGCGAAACCCAGTTTGGTACTCAAAATTTTATTGTATCTAATTTAGTACCCATACTATTATTTCAAATCAATTGAGTGTCCACCGTCAAATTCCGTCAATTTTACCGTTAACTGATGATGTGACATGCTGAGGTGGAAAATATTGTTTACGTGGCATCCAACGCATATATGACGTGGAAATGAGTGGAAAAATTAATTTTTTTAAAACAAAAAATTACCTTTTCTCTCTCCTTCACTTCGGTCAGGCCAAACCGGACTTGACCCACCGCCAGTCACCGTGTAGCCGGAGTTCAGCCACCGATCATGCCAAACCTCCACCTCCCGCCGCCAGAATCGGAGCCTCCGTCCTCCATCACCCATTTGTCACCACCTCCCCTGTCCATCGCCTCCTTCTCGCAGCCAGGCCAGCACCGCTGCTCACTCCGCACTCCCATTATCATCTTCGGAGAACTTCGCCGCCGGATCTTCCCATCGCCACGCTCTTGCCGGAACCCGGTCGACCTCGTCTGCTCCCCTAAGACTCCACTGAGACTCCAAACTCCCAAGCCCCAACCTCCCAAAATCCCTTCGCCGCAAACTTCACCCCAAGCAGCGGTGCTGGCCATCTCCGGCGACTTCCAGGCGAGCCAAGCTCGGCCTCATTCTCCCTCGTGTCAGCCCCGACAACCAAAGACACTGGCCATCATGGAGGAGCGAAGGTCGAAGACGGCGGAGGACGGCGGTGGCTCAGGTGGATTCGTCGAGGACGGCGGTGGCTCGGGTGAAGGAGGTGGATCTGGGCTCGGGTGAGGGAGAGGAAGAGAAATTAGTTGTCGGAGGTTGCAGATCGGAGCTCCACGCCGGAGATCCACGTCGGAGCTTCATCGAGACCACGCCGGAGCTCCACGCCGGCTGTGGTGGGCGTCGCTGGAGAAGCCGACGAGCGAGAGAATGAGGAGATTAGATTTTTTTGTTTTTTTGTTTTTTTTTTGTTTTTGAAATCGAAGCAGACCTTATGAGCTTCGATGAGGTTTTGGGGGTGTGGTGGTGATGGTTCCGGCGAATTTGCCTCCGAAAATGAGAAGAGAGATGGATGGGAAGATTGAGGGGAGTGGAGCTCGCCGACGATGTGTCGTCGACCGTCGGGCACGGGAGAGTGAAAGGCAGAGAGTTTAGTTTAGTTTTTTTTTTTAAAATTTCACCACATAAAAAATATACAAGGCAGCAGCTAATCATAAAAAATTATACACCTCATCAGCAGTCAAGAGTACACGTCAACACCCACGTCAGCGTCCATGCCAGCATTTTCTTTCCATCGAGACAGTACATCGTCCATGTAGGCGAGACTTAACGGATGAATTGACGGAATGGGACGGCGGGCACTCAATTGGGTTCAAAATAAAAGTGTTGACACTCAATTGGATTTGAAATAATAGTCTGGGTACTAAATTTGGTACAATAAAAGTTTGGGTACCAAATTGGGTTTCGCGCATAAGTTTGGGCACCAAAAATACCTTTAACCCTTTTTTTCTTTTATAAAGTAGAGTAAAGTACACGTCTCCATGTGGGAGGTCGTGGGTTGAACTCTCATTGCATCAGGTGGGGTTAGATTATCGGTTAAAAAGGGACAGCTACCCCTGTTGTGTAGCTCAACTGTTAAAAATAAAGTAGAGTAAAATACATTCATTATTGCCGAGTAGTGTAGTTAGTGCTTGTTTAGTGAGTCTAGTTGTTGCTGGAAGTTGCTCATTGTTCATTCCACCTTCTTTTTTGATGTATGCAGCTTGTTTGACAAAATTCCAAACTTCCAGCCGATCATGCTTTTTGCAACTTCAAGTTGGCAATTTCAGAAGTTGGGGTTGTGCTCCTGCAGCCAAGAATGAGCAACTTCTTTACCAAACTCATATATGAAAAACCAAATCTACCCTTAGTTATAGCAACTTTCAAACACTCATACTACCTTCTAAATTTAATGGTTTTTGCAGAGAAATAAGTGAACATTGATGGCTATTCATCTTCTACAAAAGCTTAATCACTGAACAAGAATTCGTGCACCTCCTCTCATGTTGAGTTTCCCAAAGTTTACTTTATAAAACAGCAGCAAATTGCATCCAATTCTGTCATATCTAAAAGGTTAGACTCTTATAAATCAATATGTTGGTTTTTGTTTTTTCAATTTGTATGTTTGTGTTTTTTGAAATGAGAGGTGAAACTATTATAAATCTTTTCCTTGGTATTATTTACAGATAATAAGCTATTTATTATGTGTTTGAATGATTTTAATTTATTATGTGAAGCTTAGATGTTTGTTAATGCCTGGAATGTTAAATGTTCTTTAGTTTGGTTGACCTACTTTATAATCTGATCGACCTCTGTTGTTCTGTTCTGTTGTTGGTGAAAGCAACTGAAGAATAAAAAAGGTTAACCAGATTATCTACTAGGTGGACTTTCATTTTACTGATTTGAATTTTACAATTAGTAAAATATTCAATGCATGATATTATTATTATTATTATAATTTTGGTTTTAGATGTAGAAAGACGCTACTAATGATCCTTATTATCCCGATATGAGAAATTTTACTCAACCCCTCATTTGCTAAATTGTTGGAGTCCTCCTACCACTAATAGTGAAGGACAATTTAACTTTTCTCCATCAACTTTGAACCCCCCTCAGCATGTCGATGATGTAGTCGCTTATGGTAAATCGAGACAAAAGCCGGGTGAAATGAAAAATATAGGAAAGAGTATTGGCATTAGTGGTGGTGTAAATCAAGAAGTTGTACATAAGAAAACAATTTGGTCAGAATATGCTGTGAAAGAGTTTATTAACGCTTGCAAAGAAGAGATAATTGTTGGTAACAGGGCTGGAAGTCATTTTAATAATGAAGATTGGAACAACTTGAGCAAGAAAATGCGTAAAAGCACTGGAATGGTGTTGAGTCAAAAAAAGTGGGATTAAATGAATAGAAATTGGAATACATACAATAACTTGATGTATGGAGGATCGGGCATTGTATGTCAAATGTAAGGTTTGATCTTTTGAGAAGATAATGTAGGTGAGTTTAGTATATATATGTTGTTAATTAGTACACATCAGTAATTACTCAAGTAATTCGGATCAAGTTGATCTGATACCCAATCCGGTCGACCTAATGTGCCCTGATGACAAAGTTGTATTAGTGTAATTTGCATATATTTACGATCAGGTAGACCTGATACCCAAATCGGTCGACCTAATATGCCCTGATACACAATAACAAAAAACACACAAATATCCAACATAACAATTACTTAAAATTAAATTTTAACCTGTGACAAAAAAATAACAACTTATGTCGAAAATACATATCAAGCAAAATATCACTACTAAAATAGTCATAACTATCCAACAAGCCAAGATTTCAGCAATTCTAACATAAATACATAAGATCAATTCTAACATAGCAAATATAATCAAGTTTAACATAGCAAAATATAACCAAGTTTATAAAATATCAACATTTGTAGCATAGATACATGAGAACAACTCAAGATTTTTCCATGTGCTCATTCAAAAATGTTTCAATAGAGACAAATCGTTTCTTTGCATAGTCACACATTTGGGTCTCCAACTTCATCATCTTCTTTTTCATGTTCAAGCAAAGCTCAGTTTGTAGTAGTTTCACATCAGCAAGATTAGCATTACGACCATCATTATCAGCATCATTACGACCAAGATCAGTTCCTGGGACTGCCTCATTATCATTTGCCTCAACATGATCCTCACTTCCATCATCTCGGCCAACACCGTCACTTCCTCTTTCAGCTCCTTTTTCTAATTCATCTGTCTCAACGTGATTTTCCACATTTTCATTGTTTTCATCACCACCATAAGGAGTGGACAATGGATCATCTAAATTCATCGGATGCTTACCTCCTAACAAAAGTGGGAATTCATCTAACCTTGTGAAAGTGGATGCTTTCAATATTCGCTTATTCACAAGGCATATGAACACATAACCTATCTTCTTGAGCTCGAATAACCAAAAAACATTGAATCGTTTGTTCAAAGTCATAACTTCCTCACCTTTAAAGGAAATGTTATTGAAACGAAGAATCTTGTTGATGATCATTCCAAATGACAAAGCTCTATTTGAACCCTTTCCCGCAATATGCCTCATTAAATAGAAAATTATGTATGACATATCAATCTTACGTTTAGTAAGTATATGCCACAAAATACAAGCATCAGTTGCAGTCATTGTAGTTTGACATCCAGACCTTGGCAGAATACAGTTCACCACTATTTTATGCAATATACCAATATACGGATTTAAGGAACCAACAACATAGCTTATAGCAAGTTATTTAAAATAACTAATATACTTCCAATCACCAATGACTTCATTTGCACAAACATTATAAAACTGAGCATACGACTCCAACGAATCATCATTAGGCTCATCAAATCCAAGAGCATCCAAAATGACATCCTCATTTATAGGTATTTCTATGCCTCTAATAAATGTAGAACATTCGATTACATCATCACTACGTGTTTCAACCTAATTATTATATAAACACTTAACGTAATCAACATATATTGGTTTATTGATGGTGCAATATTTGTCCAAACCAACATCTCTTAACCATTTTCCTACAGACATGTCATGCAAATGATCAAAATCAACCATGTTACCTTCAACCAATGGGCGATTAATAGTCGAAGTTTTGTACTTCCTCTCATTAGCATCAGATGAGAACCTTTTAATCTTTGATGGAACCTTTCCCTTGGATGATGTTGTTTTGATGTTCATACTGGAAGGTTTGGATGGATCCACAATTTTTTGTTTCTTACAGTTTCCAGTATTCACTATCATTACATGAAAAATAACAAACATATTAAAATTACAAATTAGAACTGAATAGAATCACAGAACAAAACTGGATATAATCAGCATTATAGTAAATAAATTTTGATTTATTTACAGTTGCAATTAACTAAAAAAAATGATACAATAAAAAAGGTTATATAAATCCTATAAATGAAGAGTCCAAAAGATACTAATGTCCTAAAAATAGCCATTTTATTAGAGCATGAGCAGTCTATCAATCATAAGAAAGATGACATATACTTATATTTTTACAAAAGAAACTCAAGATGCTCATGCTATTTTATAAATTTAGTTATGATAATTTGATTAACTCAAATCAAACAAATGCATTTTTTTAATTTCCATTAGAATTATTAAATGTTAAAGGTATCCATTTAGAAATATGCATAGACCTTTACTATGAGTAACTCTTGGAATAACTCAAACTTTTTATCAACAAAAATGCATTTATTTTTATCTGTAGGTTGAGCCCTTAATTTATATTAAATAGACAACTATCTGCGTTTTAAGCAAGCCTCTTAAATATATATTACGAGTGGGTAAAGAAGAAGTTCATAGAATTGTGATACAAGGGTTCAAGTATCTCGGTATAGTAGCCGTTTATGAGTTTTTATAAGTACTGACTTTAAATTGTCATCTAATAAAGTTAAACGAATAACTAATTTAACTGCTTATACAAACATGTTTAAAAACAAGCCACATATTTAGGGCACGAACCCTAAATTTTATACCATAGATTCGGATTTGAACTATATGGAAGCAAAAAATGGTACAAATCATAATCAAACTAAGAACTCAAAAACTTACCGTATAAGCAGAGTAAAAAGGAAGCGCACAGACTAGTTTTGGGCGTCATAGTCGAATTCCACATAACATATTGAAGACGAATGAATTTGAATTTTCTCAATTCTAACCATATACATTTAGTATTAATTGGACTTCTAAACAATTGAGCTTTTTAGTCATATTGGACTCTTTTTTTTGTTATAATTAAATAAACCCAACCTAAACATAAATCTACAAATTATTTTTTATTATTCAACAAATTATTTTTTTAATTCAATACATTTTTTTTTCATTTCACATTTTCTCACCTACTTCCATTTATGTATTTGCAAAACAAACTTTTATATCGAACAACTTTCAGTTTATGTATTACCAAACAGAACCTCCTTTTTCATTCATAAACTTCCAGCTACTTCTAGTTACATCCAACAACTTCCAGCTCATTTCTACATCGAGTAGTTTTACCAAACAAGCTCTTAGTGCTTGTTTGGTAACACTACTTCAAGTATAGCTTGACTGAGTTCTTTGAAACAAGTTTAAAAGCAAAGGAAATTACAGATAATTATCCTGAACTAGACATATTTTGCGTTGACTACCCGTAAACTAATTTTGTAGCTTCGGATTGCAGATCACATTCCATCCACATTTCAATCACTTAAATCCACATATGACCAATATGCCCTTTAAACCTGCACATGAAATCTGAAAAAAGAATGTATTCAATTTGTAATTTTGGTGCAAATTTGACACAATCTGGAAATTGTATGAAGTTTCTAATGAAGCTTTAGAGTTTTCGACGAATCTTTGAAGTTTCCAACGAAGCTTTGATGTTTCCGGCGAAACTATGAATTTTTCGGCGAACATTCTTATATTTTTTCTTGAACAATGAAGAAGCAGGATAAAATTGTCGTTTTTAAATTTTTTGGAAGGCATGTGCAGTGCACATGATGAGAGAGAGTAAATTTCCGTCAAAGTTAAATGATGGAATGGTCTCTGGGTAGTTGAGGGTAGCCTAAAGTTTCAAAAATTAGTTTAGCGGTAGCCAACGCAAAATGTATCTAGTTCAAGACAGACATATGTAATTTCCCCTTAAAAGTAACTTGATAAAGGATTAAGAAGGTGTTTGGATAAGATTATAAGCCGGTCAAACAAGCTTATAAGACTGAAACTGTTTTTTTACATGTTTTGTTACAACTAGGAGAGTTAATAAGCGGCTTCTCCCAGCTTCTGATTTTTCTGCTCATAAGCTCTATAAAATAGAGCTATTTTGACCAATAAAAAAACGGATATACCCATACACTATTAATATAATTACCCATGAATACTTATATAACTCTAATAGGGTGTATCAATATGTCATCTCCTTAAATAAATTTTGTTGTCGACAACAGCTTTGCAGCTCTCCATCACTGCGTCCTTAAGCTCTCCGATTCACTCCGGCAACTCTGTTGTTTTTCAGTAAGTTCTCTCGATTCATTGTTCAATGTCTCTACGTCTTGTTTTATCAATAAGCTAGAAACATGTTGTAGAAATTCAAATTTTGGAAATATAATTGTTGCATAAAAAAGAAGTTAATTTTTGAACTATAATTGTTCTCAAAATTCTTGATTCCATGCTGAAAGGTAGCTTACTGGTGTGCGTCCGGCAAGTATATCGGAGTCGACCTCGTAATAATAGGACTGTGAAGTCCGAATATCGATACTCAGAGACTTGGTTGGTGAAATTAAAATTACTAATTAATTACGTCTTGTAAAACTACGCTAGGCAAATAAATTAGGTAAAAGATCCGTTTTAGTCCCTGAACTATCCAATTTATTCCATTGGGGTCCC